>JACXGM010005004.1:0-36239 GCA_016801145.1 Umbra pygmaea
AAATGATCATTATTAGGTCAGAGAGTTAGGTAGGAAATATCCAACCACGTCTATTCTATAAATCCTCTATAGGCATTTATTAAGCATTTCTCCGTTCTTAACCCAAACTATTGCAAAAGGGAAAAGGAAATATATCATTGATTAATGTAGTAATTTATTGTGCATATTAATGGTATCCTTTTACTCCCTACTACAATATCTGCTCTTCACTTGAAATCCATCCGTATTTTCACACCTGTATATGCACTCCAACACTTACCATTATTCAACAATTAACCTGCACAACTGTTGTATGTTAACCCAACAATATGTACGGATCAAAATCACGTTGCATGTAAAATACTTTCTACATTTACCATGCTGAATTAAAGAACAAACTAAAAATGAAAATATTTCACCATCCGTCTTAGTTTTAGTTAACTATAAAACCATGCAGTCAGCATACTAACCACAATCTGTTGTTTATGGAGTTTATGGAGAACTGTGTTTCCAGAAAGTAATGCACTGTAGTCATCTTACAGAGGGTAGGAAAACTTTCTACTGACCAAAAACAAAGGGTCTCTGCTTATCTGCGTGAACATGCCTTAGCCATGCTGCAAGGACGCATGAGGACTGCAGATGTGGCCAGGGCAATAAATTGCAATGTCCGTACTGTGAGATGCCTAAGACAGGGCTACAGGGAGAGAAGAAGGACAGCTGATCATCCTCACAGTGGAAGACCATGAGTAACAACACCTGCACATGATTGGTACATCCGAACATCACACCTCCAAGACAGCTACAGGACGGCATCAATAACAGTCCAATTACACCAGGAAAGCACAATTCCTCCATCAGTGCTCAGACTGTCAACAATAGGCTGGGAGAGGCTGGACTAAAGCTTGTAGGCCTGTTGTAAGACAGGTCCTCACCAGAATTCACCAGCAACAATGTTGCCCATGGGCACAAACCCACATACGCCGGACAAGACAGGACTGCCAAAACCTGCTCTTCACTAACGAGTTGTGGTTTTGACTCGCCAGGGGTGATGTTCTGAGTCGCATTTATCGTCAAAGGAATAAGCGTTACACCGAGGCCTATAGACTAGAGTGGAATTGATTTGGAGGTGGAGGGTCAATCTTGGAGGTGGATGGTCCGTCGTGGTCTGGGTCGGTGTGCCACAGCATCATCGGACTGAGCTTGTTGTCATTGCAGGCAATCTGAATGCAGTGTGACAGGGAAGACATCCTGCTCCTCATGCGTACCCTTCCTCTAGGCACATTCTGACAATGCCACCAGCAATACTGCTCGTTCTGTGCATGATTTTCCTGCGAGACAGGAATGTCAGGGTTCAGCCATGGCGAGGGAAGAACCTCGATCTTAATACCATTGAGCACGTCTGGGTCCTGTTGGTTCGAAGGGTGAGGACTAGGTAGATTCCCCCCAGAAATGTCTGGGAACGTGCGGGTGCCTGAGTGGGGTAACATCTCACAGCAAGAACTGGCAAATCTGGTGAAGTCTATGAGTAGGAGATGCACTGCAGTAGTTTTTGTAGCTGGTGGCCAACCCTCTTTTGTTCAGCGACACAATTCCACGTCTTTGGAACGTGTTCAGTTTGTCATATTACAGTATTTCATTTTGCTGAAAATAAAAGAAGTTGAATGCGGGCGGAAGTTTCATTTTTTTGCTAAGTTTATATATACTGTATGAACAGAGAACAACAGCCTTTCGTCCATTACTTGGTCTAGCAGCACTGTCTGGAGCTGGTCTAGCAGCACTGTCTGGACCCATGCAGTGTTCATCTACCAGTAAACATTGCCGCGCAACCAAAGCTAGGAAAAGAGTGTGCTGTTCAGCGTCCATTCACCAGATACAACCACAGCTGTCTCAGATTTTCTGTATAGCTCCTGAAGCCATTGGACCTGGCAATTTATTTTTGGTTCATCGCAACCCTGACTGTACATATACATTTCTTCAGTAGGTTAATAAAATATATTGTTCCAAGTCCTAAATTTAGCACATCATGATTGAAAACAGTTATTAGCAATCTGGTTTTTGTTTAATTGGCAACAGATGGATGCATATCCAAAGCAATAACTTTTATCTTATAACTCCACTATCATTATTGTGATTTTATTTGCGTGATCAGATTCTGCCGATGAGGGCTGCTTGAATATGGAGGTCCGTTTGGCATAGTGGGCTAAGTCGCTGCATTGCAGGCATTCTACGGACAGCGTGGTCATCCCGTGCATGAGCTGAATAAAGGCTTCCGTGTTGGATGAGCAGTACAAAAAGAATTGGCGGCTCGGCGACATGTGGATAGATGAAGTGTGCGCGCCCCTCGTCATCCCACAAATCAGTCCAAGGACTTGCAGAGCTTAGAGGCAGGATTAGAGGCAATAGTGAGGGGAAGAAAATGGGGGTTAAAAAATAAGAAAAAAAGGTCTGCTTGCATACAGTGAGGAGACACATTTGTTTCATTTTAGTAATTTTGCAGACAATCTTATCCAGAGATATTCCCCCTAGAGCAACATAGGGTAAAGTGTCTTTCTCAAAGACACAACAACATTTGGTACAGTTTGGACTTGAACCCACAACCTTCTGCTTACAAATCTGACTTCCTAACTACTGAGCCATCTGATTCCACAACTGTGTCTGCATGAATAAACAAAATAACATTTTGAAGCCAGCAACCAAACCTAACATTTAGAAAACTATTTTGTAACATACACATGCATTGCCCCAGAGCTACATATTTTACCTTCCACACAAGCAAACCACTTGATTTGCGACACGTAGCCGAAAGGTTGTTTCACGTGTCATGTTATCTTAATCACTTTCTGTACATGTCTGAGATAAAAAAAACAGGCAAGACCAACATTTAGCAATATTAGTGTAGTTTTTTCTGTAGATTACAACAGATGCATCTGAGACAAGTAAGTGCATCGCATTACATTATCATCAATTTAGTTTACAAAGTTTATTGTACTTTTGTGTGCTCTCAGTTTTTACTGCCATTGAATAGATTTGGCCAGCGTATCTTGTTATAAAGGATTAAGTAGTACTACTTAGAAAGTAGCCTGCCTAGCTAAATGACCTATTAGAATATTAAGATTACTGTATGCAGTGTTTTTGTCTATAGAGTTATAATCAGGGGTGTAGTGGAGTGTAAACACTGTTTACTCAGCTTTTAATTTGTGAAATAGCATATACACACATTTTCATTTAGTTAATTATTGTTTACCCAATTAATATTTTATTTGTGGCTACTGCATCATGTATACAAGCTAATAACTGTTTCAACCCACTTTTTCCATCAAAACTGCCTAAATTCTTCATGGCGTTATGTTTTTTTATTGGCTAGAATTTTCCGGTAAGATTGAAAACTGTATGCAGTGTGTTGGTCTATATGATTTGTTGTTTAATTGGCTAGACTGTTCAGTTAAGCCAACCTGCTGTATACAGTGTGTTTGTCTACAGTATAGGGTTTGTTGTTTATCTGTACGGTTTGTTCAGTGGTTACCCCACCTGCCTGCTGCTTGGGACCTGCCGGCGTGTAATTACGCTCACCTGCTTCTCTTCACACCTGTCCTTAGTTTACCCAATCAGCTACCCCATTTAAACCTCTATGGGCCCTATCTTGCACTCGGCGCAACGCAGTGCAATCCTGAACGCAAGTGTCTTTGCTAGTTTAAGACCGACGCAGTTGTCAACTTCCCGTCCGGCGCCCGCGTCGTTTAAATAGCACCTGCGCCCAGGACTGTCAACAGAAATATCTAGGCCCCTGAAAAGGTCCAGTGAATGGGCCGCCCCCAGGGCACTTTTGACATATTCCTGGCCTACATGCCCCCCCCTCGGCTGGGCCCCAGAAAGCTTTCCCCTTTTTCCCCCCTTATGGGCGGCCCTGCCTGCGCCCATATTTGCACCCATGGGCATGCTGGTCTAACAGAGAGGTGTGTTCAGGAACATTCTGGATGTATTTCTATCTTGAGGCATCGGAAAGTCATTGTTAAAAGGTTGACACTCGAGGCCTGCAACAGATACATTGATCCCACTTTTACAATGTTTTACCTGTGGTGTTGGAGTTGGGTGGAGGGGCAACTAAAATGTAAAATTGTAAGAACGAAAGTATCCTGCAACTCTATGCAGCACTGTAGATTTTTTTCCTATGTTTTTTGGATACATTAAAATCGGATTTTCATAACGTTGGTTAGAATTTTGCTTAGACCTGTGTTTTGTGTTTGATTTAATAATAAAATAAAATGTCAATGACGGTTTCATTCAATTGATTATTGTTTTCCCATTTAATAGTTAGTTCCCAGTGTTTTTCAAATAAATTTGATTACAAATATTTTTTAATTAGTAGTACAAATTAATGAGTGTAATATAGCCTAAAACTATAGATTAGTTGTCTAATGCATCAAAATCACAAGTGGAAACATTTTTATTAAATGGATAGCTGCATGACTCATGTCTTGTCATGCATTGAAGAAAGATTTGGCATATTGCAGATCTCCTCTCTTTAAGTGTAGGATAAATAATACATAGATTAGAGTCATGTTGCTTTTATTGTGTTATTTTAATTTGTTTTACTGTTGTTTGAATTGTACAATAAATAATCCTGTATCTAGGATTAAAAACAGCTAAATCATTCTTTAAGTTTTTCCAAAATCAGACAGCCTAATCACAAATACAATATAAACACCATTGAAAATGAGTGTGCACATTGATTCAATTAAGTATCCCTTTCACTGAAAGACACAACATAACCATTCTCTATTTCCATAATAAGTATTTTTTTTTATCAAGGATCACATTTGTCCCACAATAATGCATAGGCCTACAACATTTAGGATTTCGCAAACACCCATTACAGTAAATCGGGGAATGTAGATGCAGGATGTTCCTTTGATTTCTTAAGGCTATATTTAAATTATGAAATCTATTACAATGCACTGTACAATTTAAATGTGTCCTCAGACTGAGAAAAAATTGTACACACCTTTACAGGGATTAGAACTCACAACTTTACTACATTGTGAATGTAGTTGCATCTACCGACCTTATCCGCTACACAAGGGGTCATCAACTCCGGTTCTGGAGAGCCGAAACACTTCAGATTTTTTATTTTACCTAGTAGTTAATTGCAATCACCTGCTTTCACAGGTATATACCAGTCCCTTATTAGAAAGAGAGAACAAAAATCAGAAGTGTTTCAGCTCTCCAGGACCGGAGTTGATGAACCCTGCGCTACACCATATGCGCTGTTAGAATTTCTGTGAAAAAAAGAACTTATGTTTGAAGGGTCCTGCTTCCAGAATACATATGACAATTTAAAAAGACAATGTTGTATAATAGTACAATTACATTGATTTAATAACTGTCTGTCCCAAAATAACGGTATCCCTAGGAGGGATTATAACTGTAAACTCCTGCATCAATGGTAAAAAGACAAACCCATTGTGAGCGTTGTGTTTTTTGCAAATGGGTCTAGCACCACCCAGTGTGGGGATTAGACCATTTATTGGCAACTAAATGCACTGATTGGTGACACGGTACAAGCGGCACAACTTTATTGCATCTAAATCTGTATATCTGTATCATTACATTTTAGATTTTATATTATTCAAAGACACATCACGTTTTAAAGAAAATCTCACCAAAGATGTTACCTGCATTCTAATTAAACTATATTTTTTTGACATTAACAAATAAATGAAGTTCACCTATATAATGTGTCAAATTTTATGTAATGTATATATTACAAACTATCGAAGTTGGTCACATATTCTGATGTTATTGTACACAATCCCTTAAACAATGAGATCCGTCATTTTCTTTCCTTGTTGTAAACTCATCGGCATATTAATAAACTGAAGGGTTTGTTGTTCGCTCCATTTTTGTAAACAAAATATTAATGTTGATGGATCAATCTGATGAAAGCATTTGGAATTTATCAACATATGGTTGTATCTTTTTGTCCTTGACTTGATTCCATACTGAAACTCACATTAAAATAAGTTGTAATTGACCCAAGTATATTATCAACCAAAATCTTTATTTCACTGTTATTTACTCTGACCTCTAAGTTACATCTAAACATGTTTGTGAGTCAGTGAATGCTGCATTCACATTAAAATGCATCCCACCTCCCCCACTTAAAGTCTGATCACCATTCTCATTGTTAAAATTCCCTAAATACAACCCCCCCAAAATCAATCTGACTGACCCACAGACGTCTGTCCCCGCAAACTGCATCAAAGACACACATTCTAAATGGTGATTCTCTCCATGTTCCGTTCCAAAGTTACTGTTGCTACGACAGACCCCGGAAGAAGGAGACTGCTTGGCATAAATGTTAAAAGAAAATGTGGCTGTGTCTGTGTTTTTATATAGAAAGAAATGTAGAGTATCAACACCGTTTTTGGAAAATAGTCTCTGTCCAAAAATAAATATTTCCACAGGTAGAGAAGAGATTCAGACTTGAAACCTTTTGCATCTAGGAAGACTCATTAACCCGTTTCCCCAAGTGAATTATTTTTTCAGTCAGGATAAAAACATATAAACAAGTACTTGCATTCACCAAGGAAGTACAGACAAAGAGTGAACTCTATGCTTTAAGGATAATTTTCATACTGTAGTTGACTTATCTAATTTTCGATGCAAAGCGTTCTGTACTGGACAATCGTTAACCTAGCATAAATATTTTTTTTTTAAGGCTGACATGTTATATACTGTAGGTGAACTTTGTTTATTTGTTAACATCAACAAAATATAGGCTTTGCCATGACTTGAACTTCTAAGCTCTGTGAATTCATCTTTAGGCTATGTGGCCTCTAGAGAGATCTGCAGGAAACATCTGAATTTGTTTGTGCGCGGAGTTTACCAACGTTCGTTTTTTTACTTAGAATGCTGTCAATATCTTAAAAACCGATTTTTGGTGAGCTTCTCTTCAAAAAGTGATGTCTCTTTCAATACAATAATATAAAGAAAATGTGTTTTCTGTTTGAAATAATCTATCGAAAAGTTGTGATCAGATCACGTAACTGACTGCATTTACAGAGTATAGCGGTCTAGGGCCACAATCTCTCTGTAATAGTTCATTACATGTTCACTAAATGTACCATGTTTTGACACGGTATGATTGCCTCAAAATTAGATGAGAGACATCTGTATATATATAAACTCTACAGTACATCACAATTAACAAAGGACTTAATACACATTATGACATATGGTCAAACCAAAGCAAGTTTCCAATCTTTACAGAAGGCTGGACACTCCCACATTACTCTCTAATGATTCTTCATTTCCTAAAGCTTAATCAACTTATGAACTAAATCTAAATGAACAAATTTTCACTGTAAGACTAATCTGATAAAACACTGACATTGTTGTATACTTTGTTGTATCCCTTTTTGCACATTTCTAACAAGGAGTACAATAATCCTGGAGGGCAGTGTATTAACAGTAATGAAAAAAGTGTAATTGCTTGGTGAAATAGGACACAACATTGTACAAAATTAATTATAATAAAAATACAATGCCCATCAGACACAATTGGCTAAATAAATGGGTGATGTTATCTTTTAACTAAATGTAGTCTTTGTCAAGACAAGTAATGTGAGCAGAACAATGAACTATCCAAACCCATAGAGTAAATCAATACAAATTGATTACCATTTAGCTAATCCAGATGTATTAATGGAGTGATTTGAATACCATTAGTCAATGAAAAAAGCAACATGGATCTAATCGCAGAGCAATAGGTTGACCAGCCCAAATAAGGTTTTCACATCAAGTCAGAAAGTCTACACCAACCTGTTGTTCCAGCAAAACACACACTCCATTCATTGCTGACGTCTGCTGCTATTATATTTTAGGTGTGCTAGTTTCAAGAGGATTTAATATACACTGCTCAAAAATATCAAGGGAACACTCAAATTGGGTCTCAATGTCTGAAACATATTAAATATCAAAATCTTTACTGTACATTATGTAATTAGCTGAGAACAAAATGATTAACCAATGGTCAATGGAAACCAAAATCAACAACAGATTGAAGGCTGGATTCAAACTCACACTGAAAAACAAAGAAATAATCACAGGCTGTTCCAACTTGGGTGAATTACATCACGGCAACTCATAATGGGACTCAGTAGTGTGTAATGCCCCCCACGTGCTTGTATGCACTCCCGGCAATGTCTCGGCATGCTCCTGATGAGACGGCAGATGGTTTCCTGGGGGATCTCCTACCAGACCTGGATCAGGGCATCAGTGAACTCCTGGACAGTTTGTGGTGCTACTTGTTTTGAACATGAACCTGAATATATAATCAGTAAATTAAAAATAAACAAGTTGTTAACTATTGTATGTTGAATGCCTCTTCAATTAATCAATTTGATCTGATATTTGGCTTCGGGGAGGAGGACACATCTAGTGTCATGAGTAGCCTTCCTACTCCAGAGTTCCCTGCCACCCTCACCAGCCCCGTCACCCTCACCAGCCCGCTGTCTCATCCCTCTCCAGCACATGTTCCAAACAAACAGTCACATCTCACTTTGAAACAGCTCATCCCACTGTCTCCATCCCCTGTTCAACACTAGGCTAGTTTTCAGTTTGAGTTAGTAAGAAAACAGCAATGATATTATTACTACAATCAAAGTGATCCCACAGCTGACATTTTACATGTGTATTTAAATATTAATTTATATATAGTAATTCATTTATTGTTTAATGTAAAATAAAGCGACAATCAGAGCAGAGGGAGACTATAGCAGCGATGCAGGAAATTTGGCTAAACAGGAGAGGGCAGACGAGGGCACAGGATTTGGCTGCAATTGAAGACCTGTTAAATGCCAGAACTATTTGAGTTACTGTTGCCTTTCCATCAGCTCAAACCAGTCTGGCTTTTCTCCTCTGACCTCTGCCATCTACAAGGCATTTTCCTCCAGAGAAATCATGCTTACTCTGAATTTTCTCTTTTTTCTGACCATTCTCTGTACACCCTGAGGAGTGGGAAAAACTCAGTATATCAGCACTTTCTGGAATACTCAAACCAGCATGTCCGACACGAACAAACATACTATGTTCAAAGTCAGTTAAATCACATTCTCCATTCTGATGCTTGGTTTGCAATTCAGCAGATTTTCATGACTATATCTACATTCCTAAATGCGTTATCTTGTTGCCGAGTGATTGGCTGATTAGATATTTGAGTTGACAAACAGGTATACCTAAAGAAGTGGCCGGTAAGTGTAGTTCATATAAAGGAATTAGTTGATTGACTGAACCAAAATAAATGTATGATACAGCAACGTCTAAGATGTTACAGAATAGTTTATACAGTATATGGAAATCCATCAAATTGTGTATTCCCATAATAGGAAATCCATAGATTTGGGCTTAATTCTTTATTTAAATTGAGTCTGCCAAAATAAGAAATAAATGACTAAATGAATATATGCATCAATAAAAATATTTATACATAAATATATACAAATATAAAATTATACATTTATTAATCAATATTATTTGCCTATTTATTTATTTCTGTATTTATTTACTTTCATATTCATTTATTTCCAAATTCTTTCATTTCTGGATTTATTTATTTCCGTATATATTAATTTCTGTATTTCCACATCCTTAAGCTAATGAGAGGGTGGGACTTAATCGTTCAGCCATAGCAAGCAAGCCAAGAGCGGGAGATAGACACCATACATACGGTCTATGACAGAAACAGATTGTGAATGTAGAATTAAGGATAAAGGATTCTGTAGGATAAAGGATTCTTTCACCAATCCTAAAAAGAGAAGCAATGTCACAAACCGACAATCCTACTATCCTAGCTTGCTCTCTCACTCCGGCGATCTTAGTTTCTGTGTTTGTATGCGTGTGTTTTCATGACAACGGAACATTGCACTTGCAGTTCTATTCTTTAAGGAAATGGGTAGCTACAACGAGAAGAGAATTCAACTGCTCCGGCAATAACGGAATCCTATATCGAAAAATGTAGGCAATGATTAACCGTCATCCAAATTCCTACACTGCAGGGTCAATTTTCGTGTCGTTAGATGCTGATTACTGCAATAAACTTTCAGCCAGACCCTCCACACGAAAAAGTGAATAATAAAATAGTAATCAAAGCTAGCATTTTCACCTAGGTTAGCAAACACTCAAATATTTGGCAAGAGACTGTATGAAGCCTAGTAACATAGTAATCTAGGCATGTAATTCGATCTTCACACTCTGATACCGATCAACCAATGGGAAAAAGGTGACACCGGGACATACTTGACAGCCTCCTAATTAGCTTAAGGATGTGGATATACAGAAATAAATAAATACAGAAATAAAAGAATATGGAAATAAATTAATGTAAAAATAAATAAATACAAAAATAAATGATCACAGAAATAAATTATTAGGTAAATAATATTGATTAATATATGTCCAATTTTATTTTGTTATATTTTTATATTTTTAATTTTTATGTATAAATATTTTTATTGATGCATACATTCCTTTATTTCTTATTTTGGCAGACTTGGTCCTCCATATACTTGAACTAACTTAGGAACTGTAATTAAAATTGTTGCATTTTGGGTCTATTTCCTGTTAGATTTTCAATGAAAAATGTATCATAGCCTACCTTTAAGACTGCAGATTATTATAATATATAATTTAGTAAAGCAATGTTTCAAATAACTATCTAAGTAGATAATGAGCCACGAGTGGTTTAGGTAATAATTTGATTAGTATTTAACTGTTGAGAAAAAAATTGAGAAGACACATGCACCTGAGCAGTCTTTCTTCATGTTCCTCATCTCTATCCTCAATTATTCCCCTCTTTTTTTAACAGCTACAGTACTGTTACCGTACTCTGTTTCCTTCTCCCTCTTCTTCACTAGTAGCATTCTTGTGACTTTCTGGCAGGACTTTCTTTAGATGAGTCTAGAAACAAAGGCAGCCAGGGATGGATACAGTACACATTATATTGACAACTAAACAATAGTTTGTAGCATATGGAATAATCTGATTCTGGAGAAGCCAGGGATTAACTGCTGGCTAGATATCCTATCTGCGTAACTTGTACTTTCATAGTTATTGACATTTACCACACACCATTCATTTCAATTTGTATAAACCAATGTTAAGAAGTGTTTATATGCTTTAAAAGGACGTACAACCTGTGTATCAACTCTTAAAATTGAGCTCATTAGAGCTAAAGTAGTTCATGAAGATAACTACCCAGTTCAGATGAGAAAAACACAATGCTCGTTGTTCATTTCCAGTGCGCCGATGTACACACAAGGCTGTCTGCATGTCGCAGTCAAGTTCTGAAGTCGATTACATATTTGAAGATTGTTTGCTAATCATTAAAAGTTGAACAGCATAATGTGCCAGCTAGTCTGTATCCTGTCTAAAAACAAGTTTGTGTGTGTCAAGCATTGCATTGCTGACTAAGTACTGAATGAATATTCAACTCATTATCAATGTGAGAATGTTTTTTATCTTCCATCCCTGGCCTGAATTAATGTAAAGTTGGAACAAACCATTTATTAGAGGGGGTGAAGGGGGGGCCCGGAAATGTCAGACAATTACATTTTAGGGAAAGTGAATTGTATATTCTTCAACAACAGCATTTCTTTTGGTTTCAATTTTGTTATTAAAGTGACAAATAGCAACAACTGAGATATGCAAACCCACACTGTAGTAGGCCCCTCCAAGACCATTTCAGCCCTGACAGTAGGTATGCATATTTAAGGGGACAGTAAGGATGTTGTACTGGTGGGTGGTGTCTGACATTGTAGTTGGCTGGTCTGAGCCAAAATGCCAGGGCAGATTTTTTTGTCCCAGTACAGCCCTGCCCCAGGCCATCACTGACCCACCACCAAACCGCTCATGCTGGATGATGTTACAGGCAGCATAGTGTTCACCACGGCATCTCCAGACTATTTTCATGTCTGTCAAATGTGCTCAGTATGAACCTGCTCTCTGTGAAGAGGACTGAGCGTCAAGGGCAGACCTGCCAATTCTGGTGTTCTCTGGTATATGCCAATCGAGCTGCATGGTGCTGAGCTTTGAGCACAGGTCCCACTAGAGGATGTTGATCCTTCAAGCCACCCTCATGGAGTCTGACAGTTCGGTCAGAAACATGCACACCAGTAGCCCGCTCTGGCAGTGCTCCTCCTGATCGTCCTCCCACAAAAGAGCAGAAACCGGTCCTGCTGCTAGGTTGATGCCCTTGTATGGCCTTGTCCAGGTCTTCTTGTGTAACGGGCCCGTCTCCTTGTATCTCCTCTCTGGTCTTGAGACTGTACTAAGAAACATAGCAAAGCATTTTGAATGAGCCATGTTGGATGAGCTTGACTACCTGTACTACTTGAATGCACGTATCGCCTCTTGCTAACAGTAGTGTACAGTAGAAACAACCAAAACAATGCAGAGGAACAAATACAATGTTCTGGAATGGCCATCCCAGTCCCCAGACCTGAATATCATTGCAAATCTGTGGGGTGATTTGAAGCGGCCTGTCCATGCTCGGCAACCATCAAACCTAACTGAACTGGATTTTTTTGCAAAAAGGAATGGTCCAAAATCCCTTCATTCAGAATCCAGACACTCATTACAGGATATATAGGATGCATCTAGAGGCTGTTATTTCTGCTAAAGGAGGCTCAACTGAATATTGATGTGATATTTCTGTTGGGGTGCCCAAATGTATGCCTGTCTAATTTTGTTTTGATGCATATTGCACATTTTCTGTTCATCCAATAAACCTCATTTCACTACTGAAATATTACTGTGTCCTTCTGGTTTGATATATCAAAATGTAATTGCTGATCCAAACACCCAGTTATTTATATATGAAAATCATGGAAATTTTCAGGGGTGCCTACACTTTTGCATACAACTGTATATATAGTACTAGTTAGGGGGACTATACTCCTGTTACACACTGCGATTAAAATTTACTTAGGGTGCGCTGCATTAAATGTTGCTCCCTGGACTTCATTGGTTGCTAAGCAAAGGTATTTACTGAGGGAATTTGTGAATGTTTATAGGAAAATTTAGATTTTGGATATGCAATTCAATACTATGTTACAGCCTCTGAAACACAGAAGTACATCTTGTGTAATTTGGTCTGCTGGCTCACTTTACATCTAGAGATCGGTGAAACACATTGACACTTGAACTCTGCACATGAAAGCTTGGTTATGGGCTACTATAGGCTACTATGGGTTACAAACATCCATAGACCTACACCAACAAAGTGCCAGACACTATATTATATAAATATATTCCATATTGCAGCCCATATTGGCACTGTGACTGACCTTGTGATGTCTCTGTTCACACACAGCGAGGCTCACCCAGCCTCCTGGCCACTGTACAATACCGTCCCACTGCTTCTGCTAATCTACTGTAGGCACAACTGCTGCAAATTGTTCATGAATATAGAAACTGCATGACCTTTTCTTAGGCTAATTAACCTCTAGGGATCACAAGAATAGATGGTGAATCACATACAGCCCTTTCTAACAGCTATGTGCGAAGAGAGAAATCTTCATTCCAGTCATTTATGTAATAAACATTCAAATATAAATATCAATCCGGACTGCTCTTTTATATTTGAATGGCATAGTGATCTTAGCATTTATCTGTGATTGATTGTGGTCTGGGTGAAAGGAACAATTTTTCTACAGAAGAGAAAGAAAAAAATCAAGTAGATATTTTGGGTTTATAGCTAGATTATTTGGTATTTCTTTACTGTTACTGTGCTTGATTTTTCACAATGGCTTTTGTATTTGGAGTTGGTTACTCGTGTCAGACAACACATGGACCAAAGATTTGTCAATGCAAGTCAAGACTGCCATCATGCAGATGAATCAGAATAAATCGATCAGATTTAGCCAAAAGCTTAGTTGTTTGAAAAATGTTAGTTACACCGGGGGAAGAAGAAAGAATTCAGGCACAACAATGACCTGCTAAACCAAGGAAGAGCTCCACAGAGGTTGACCAAAAAATCTCACCATAGCAATGAAAAAAAAAAGAGAAAGAGAAAGAGGAGTAATATACACATGTGTAGGTGTGATCGTTTCAGTTACTGCCATTTACTGGAAGTTTCTCCAGCCAAACTACAGTATGAGGACAGCAAGATGCAAAACGACTACATTTTTTTTATTATTTTAAGACAGATGTTAATATGTACTACAGTGATGGAAAAATTGAAGTGTGGAAAATAAAAATAAACTTGCAGACCAAGTAATCTGTGTGTTGTTTTTTGGGCATGTACTGTATGCCTGCAAATGGAAGTAGTTCACTTGTCTTAATTACTGCTGATGCCACCACTATCATGAATCCTGAAGTCTAAAGAAACATATTGTCTGCTCCAATACAAATAAATGCCTCAACTAATCAGATAGCACTTCACCTTGCAGCTGGTCAGCAAGAGCACAGACAAGAGGCCCAATGAGCACAGTGACCTCCATCATCCGTAAATGGAAGAAGTTTGGAACCACCAGAACTCTTCCTAGAGCTGGCCGCCCGGCCAAACTGACCGATTGGGGGAAAAGGGCCTTAGTCAGGGAGGTGACCCACCCTGACAGAGCTCCAGCATTTTTCTGTGGAGAGAGGAGAAACTTCCAGAAGAACAACAATCTTTGTAGCACTCCACCAATCAAGCCTGTATGATAGAGTGGTCAGACAGAAGCCACATCTCAGTAAAAGGCACACAAGAGCCTGCCTTGAGTTTGCCAAAAGGCACTTGAAGGACGGACTCTCAGACCATGAGAAATAAAATTCTCTGGTCTGATGAAACAAAGATTGAACACTATGGCCTGAATGGAAAGCATAATGTCTGGAGGAAACCAGGCACTGCTCATCACCTAGCCAACACCATCCCTACAGTGAAGCATGGTGGTGGCAGCATCATGATGTGGTCATGTTTTTCAGCGGCATGAGGAGGGAGACTAGTCAGAAAAATGAATGCAGCAATGTAAGAAGACATGCTTTCTGAACACCTGCTTCAGAGCGCTCTGGACCTCAGACTGGGGTGAAGGTTCATCTTCCAACAGGACAACGACTGTAAGTACACAGCCAAGACAACAAAGGAGTGGCTACAGGACAACTTTGTGAATGTGCTAGAGTGGCCCAGCCAGAGCCCAGACTTAAACCCGATTGAACATCTCTAGAGAGATCAAAAAATGTCTGTGCACTGATGCTCCCCATCCAACCTGATGGAGTTTGAGAGGTCCTTCATTAAAGAATGGGAGAAACTGTCTGAAAATAGGTTGTAGCATCATACTAAAAAAGACTTGAGGCTGTAATTTATGGAAGCTTGTTTCCGCCACTGAATAAAAAATAATAATAATAATTGCCACTTTTTATCTCACAATTGCGAGATACAAAGTAAGATTTGTGAGATACGAATTCAGAATTGTGAGATACAAAGTCAGAATTGTGAGATACAAAGTCAGAATTGTGAGATACAAAGTCAGAATTGCGAGATACAAAGTCAGAATTGCGAGATACAAAGTCAGAATTGCGAGATATAAAATCAGAATTGCGAGATATAAAGTCAGAATTGCGAGATATAAAGTCAGAATTGCGAGATATAAAGTCAGAATTGCGAGATATAAAGTCAGAATTGAGAGATAATTTCAGAATTCTGAGAAACTAAGTTGCAATTCCGAGATATAAACTCACAATTCTGGCTTTCCTCGCATTCCCTGTTATTGCCATCCCCAGAGTGTCAAAGATGTATCAACGGACGCTTGGAACTTGGATTGCATTCTATAGCATAATAGGATGGATAATATTATAGTATGTGCAAAAGTTTAGGCACCCCTAAACATTTCCATGACTTTCATTTATAAATAATTGGGTGAGCAATTTCATTTAGATCTATCAAATAACTAAAGGACACAGTAATATTTCAGTAGTGAAATTAGGTTTATTGGATGAACAGAAAATGTGCAATATGCATCAAAACGAAATTAGACAGGTGCATAAATTTGGGCACACCAACAGAAATATCACATCAATATTTAGTTGAGCCTCCTTAGCAGAAATAACAGCCTCTATAGCCTGTAATGAGTGTCTGGATTCTGGATGAAGCTATTTTGGACCAACATTTGTGGTGCATCCACCGATGGCCATGTTGTTGTCCCGATGTCTGAAGCTACTGGTGTATAAAATGTGCCACTTCACCGTCGTCAGTTAATGGCACTGATTCCTGCATAACTCTCTCTTAAGAGTCCGGAGACTAAGCTTTATGTTGTGTCATTCCTCCAATAAAATCAAGATTTTTCTATTTGTGAAACCGAGTCGAAAATATTCCTCTATAATCTTTGCCATCCTATTATGCTATAGAATGCAGTCCAAGTTCCAACCGTCCATTGACACGTCATTGACACTCTGGTGACGGCAATAATAGGAAATGTGAGGAAAGTCAGAAATGTGAGTTTATATCTCAGAATTGCAAATTTGTTTCTCAGAATTCTGACTTTATATCTCACAATTCTGACATTATATCTCGCAATTCTGACTTTTTTTCTCACAATTCTGACTTTTTTTCTTACAATTCTGACTTCATATCTCGCAGTTGTTAATTTTTTTTTTCTGTGGCGGAAACAAGCTTCCATAGTAATTGCTGCCTAAGGTGCTTCAACAAAGTATTGAGCAAAACATGTGAATATTTACAGAATGTAGATCTGCTTTTTTGTTTCTTATTATTTATAAATTTTCAAAGATTTCAAACAGACTTTCACATTATCATTATGGGGTATTGCACAAAATTTGGAAAAAGTTTAGCACTGTATACTTTCCAGATGCACCGTATACGTTCACCCAACCTGGTCCAATACAGTATTTCAGTTGATGAAGACCAGACTGAAGGTTTGAATGCTCTAAACAGATTGGTAAAGGCCTGGCAAAGCATCACCGGGGACAAAATGCAGCATCTGGAGAAGCCTGTGGGTTACAATTGATACCAATTTTAAGACTTAAAGCTAATAGCTCAAATTGATTAGGAATGGAGACAGTTTTTCAGTGCTGTGCTAGTGCTGTACCGGATTGGGTGTAGATTTCCGTGAGGAATAGATTTGGCCAATCCATAAAAGCTGTAAAATTGTCCACAAATTCCAATAGAGCATCAGTATCCCTTGAGCTAGGTGAGATTCAACTAATAATAAAATGCGGAGAATGAAGTGGACCGTTGATAAAAAAAATTCCGGAGTCTAATAGAGTATTAATCAGTTTTTTTTTAAATAGTATTATTTGGTTAGCTGTACCTGCGGATAAGGGATTAGGCATATACCCTGGGGTATACATTCTCCTGTCGGTAACTCCCAACATAATGTCTCAACATGGCAGGTTCTATAAAGAAATATTCAGTTACAGAGGCTTAGGTAGTACTAGCAAAGGAAAATTGGACTTTAAATATTCTCCCTGACTGAGACTCTGACGATTCCATTGGAGTTACATGATGAACCATTTTGACAACAAATGAAACAACATGAAACAACGGAGCACCTGTACACACCGAATGCCGCATCAAAAGGGTATGTTATGTTTTTATTTCATTATATTTATTATGTCTTTACACAAACATGTTATTATTTATTACTTCAAATACTTTTTTACTGGTGTATTGTATGAGCACACAACTAGTTAGCCGCTAAGCTAAGCTAACCAAAGGGGCTTCCTACATATTGATCATTGTATTATGATTTGTTATGCTAGCGGTTCCACACAAACATACACTGAGTGAACACATTTATTACAGTATTATTTTTACTTTTAGTCAAAATAACATGCAATATGTTTGTTTTATTTATATAAATAAATAAGTAAATTCAGATGATGCATGTTTTGATACCACGTAACTTAGTGTAATACTACAGCAGGTGTATTGTATCAATACAGGCCATTAATACCATAGTCATTTTATAGTGTAACAACAAAACGTGTCTCCACTAATACTAAAGGTTTATTGTATGAATTGAAAAATAGTTGCCACGCTACTAGTGAAATACTTTGTTTAGTAAGCTAGGCCTGTAATAACGATGCTATGCCTGTAATAACGACGCTAGCCTTATAGTAACGATGCTAAGGCCTGTAATAGCATAGTCGTTTTATAGTGTATAATTATTACTTCAAATACTGTTTTACTGGTGTATTGTATGAGCACACAACTAGTTAGCCGCTAAGCTAAGCTAAGATAAGCAATGGGCCTTCCTACATAATGATCATTGTATTATGATATGTTATGCTACCGGTTCCACACAAAAGCCCATACACTAAGTGAACACATTTATTACTGTATTATTTTTACATTTAATCAAAATAACATGCAATATGTTTGTTTTATTTATGTAAATATATAATTTTAATGTGTATATTTATGTGTATATTTATGTGTGTGTATATATGTATGTATGGATGTTTTCGTAATATTTCACAACATCAAGCTTAAATAGATGGATTCACAAAGTGTTTTTAATTGTGAATGGGTACATGTTTTTAGACATTTTCTTTTCTTTTGACATGTATACACAGAGATGATTGTAGGGTGATTCAGCCACAGACTCCTCTTCCTCAGCCTGGATCTAGATCTCATCTAGATGAAACCATTCTGCTCCTTTTCCTCAGCTACGGTTTTCATCAGACACCAACTCATGGTCAGTTCAGGGTAAAGCTTTACCAGAGAATGGTTTATATCAATGGGGACATAGAGATCTGGGTAAAAATTTGAAACTAACTAAAAACATGTTTTTTGATGGAATGTACACATTTAGTGAAATTAAATTAATTTTGCTCTCTGGTACCTGATAAAAGTCAAATGGCACTGATGGTGCCCAAGTGTCCCCAAATGTGCCCAAATGTCCAAATTTCAAAGGCCGCCTAGGACTCCAACTAAAACCATTATAACTTTTGTTTGCTTCACACTAATGACATCAAATTTCACACATGTACTCACCAGACATATAAGTATGTTTCTAAACTGTTTTAGAGCTGCTGATCCATGACCTTCATATATTATTATATGTAACTTGTTTTTTTCTAGGCGGATTTGAAATTTCCATAAATTTATTCTGTGTTCTACTTTTATGTACTCTGACACACTAGTACCCACATTAATACTTTCACTTCAGGATAAAACTCACATGTGTTTCCTTCATTTTAATACCAAGAGTATGTTTATAGCCCTTGTAGTTTTGGAGATAAACTCCATTAGATTTGGGCATGTTTTATTTCTTTCAAAACCAGAAAAAACGCTTAGGGATGGAGAGGTTAAAGACATCAGTTTGACTCGGGCAGTGGTCAACTGAGTCATTGTAGCATGTAGGGGAAGTGTTTGTTTAAAACATAGTAGGCAGTTTAGGGAGTTAGGGAAGTACAGGGTTCTTATGTTTTAGTTCTTTGTTTTGATCCGAACGTTCGCACTGCCATTCTCCCAGCAGTATATAGCTCTAAATACACTCACATAAAGGATTATTAGGAACACCTGTTCAATTTCTCCTTAATGCAATGATCTACTCAACCAATCACATGGCAGTTGCTTCAATGCATTTAGGGGTGTGGTCCTGGTCAAGACAATCTCCTGAACTCCAAACTGAATGTCAGAATGGGAAAGAAGGGTGATTTAAGCAAATTTGAGTGTGGCGTGGTTGTTGGTGCCAGACGGGCCAGTATGAGTCTTTCACAATCTGCTCAGTTACTGGGATTTTCACGCACAACCATTTCTAGGGTTTAAAAAGAATGGTGTGAAAAGGGAAAAACATCCAGTATGCGGCACTCCTATGGGCGAAAATGCCTTGTTGATGCTAGAAGTCAGAGGAGAATGAGCCGACTGCTTCAAGATGACAGAAGGGCAACTTTGACTGAAATACAAAGTTACAACCAAGGTATGCAGCAAAGCATTTGTGAAACCACAACACACACAACCTTGAGGCGTATGGGCTACAACAGCAGAAGACCCCACCGGGTACCACTCATCTCCACTACAAATATGAAAAAGAGGCTACAATTTGCAAGAGAACACCAAAATTGGACAGTTGAAGACTGGAAAAATGTTGCCTGGTCTGATGAGTCTCGATTTCTGTTCAGACATTCAGATGGTGTCAGAATTTAACGTAAACAGAATGAGAACATGGATCCATCATGCCTTGTTACCACTGTGCAGGCTGGTGGTGGTGTAATGGTGTGGGGGATGTTTTCTTGGCACACTTTAGGCCCCTTAGTGCCAATTGGGCATCATTTAAATGCCATAGCCTACATGAGCATTGTTTCTGACCATGTCCATCCCTTTCTGGCCACCATGTACCCATCCTCTGACGGCTACTTCCAGCAGGATAATGCACCATGTCACAAAGCTCAAATTATTTTAAATTGGTTTCTTGAACATGACAATGAGTTCACTGTACTAAAATGGCCCCCACAGTCACCAGATCTCAACCCAATAGAGCATCTTTGGGATGTGGTGGAACGGGAGCTTCGTGCCCTGGATGTGCATCCCACAAATCTCCATCAAATGCAAGATGCTATCCTATCAATATTGGCCAACATTTCTAAAGAATGCTTTCAGCACCTTGTTGAATCAATGCCACGTAGAATTAAGGCAGTTCTGAAGGTGAAAGGTGTTCAAACACAGTATTAGTATGGTGTTCCTAATAATCCTTTAAGTGAGTGTACATTCTTGTGTTCTGAAATACTGCTTACTCAGTGCTTGCTATAGTCTGTTTGTTATTTATTCTATTTATTAAATCATCATAATTATTATATGTACTTACAGTATTGTGTCGTTGGTTTAGTGCACTCGCTTACTCAATATCCCACGGTTCCTTCTATGTGTGTGTTATTGCTCATGGGCAGTTGCGACATGGCTTGGTTAAACAAGCCACCGGGTGGGTTGTAACAGTAAGAAATGTAATAGGATGCCATACCAATGGTTAACTGTTACATATATTTGGGGCGACTAACCAATCAGAATTAGAGGAGGATTTCCAGGACAGATGCAGGATGATGAAGCATGAAGGGCACTCAGATGGTTCACGCAACAACATGTCGCAGAGCCTGACGATTCTTTTCGCACTGCTCATCCAACACGGAAGCCTTGTGTGGAATGATACACTTACCAACTATATTTTCGTTATTGAACTTTCCACACAAGAGTCACTGGAGAGCGACCTGGCATGGTAGATAATTACCCTTAGCACTGCCCAGGATTTGGGATAGATCTACCAATTTGCGCTTCCTCATGCTGGAGGTTCCGGACAAAGTCAGAGAAGCAATAGTCAGGCTCGAACCACTGACAATTAACAGCTTGTACTGCAAGTCAGCCCAATTTGCCACATGGAGCCAAGCCATCAGATTTTTTATAGGAGATGTATGGCTAATCAAGAAGATGGGATGAAAATGACAAATCTAAATGTTATAAGAGAAGAATAGCCTACAGCACCTAACAGGTAGGCTTGTTATTGATCTAATCATTAGTTGGAAGGGTAGAAAATACACAGTTACTCTAGCTAAATGTATTATAATATCATTAAATGATAGTGTTCCCAATAGGAGTGTAAATGTGCAGGGGCGGAATCTTTCCTGTAGCGTACTCCTTGTGTCGGTTGTGGTGACGGTGTCTCCGGTGGCCTCTCCACCCCTCTTCTCTGTCCTCTTTCTCTCTCCTGGGGTTCAATGGCACGGGGAGAGCCTCACTTTGCCCTCTATTGCTGCCTCGTCCTCCTCTCCAGGCTTATCATTTTCTTCCTGTCCATTGTTTCTTATGGCTTTTTTCCTCTCTAGCCCTGTGTTCTCCTTCTGCATTTTTATGTCTCTTCTGATTAGTTAAAGGCCAGGCAGAGCAATTTTAGGGGGACAAAACTGCATCTGGAAATGTCTATGGGATCCAGATATCTGGCATTCATTGAACGAAAGGGATTTGCAACCAAGTATCAAAACTCACAATTTAATTATTAATTGTGTTTTTTGTGTAACTTCTTTTGAGGCTATATATTAAAAACTCCTACACAAGTTCATACAATTATTTTCACAAAAGCCTTTCAAATTCATTTAGAATACCCAGGGATGTTCATGTTTTTGATAAATTCACCAAGTTGGCATTCAATTAATTCAGTTATATATTTAAGACTATAACAATGTTGCTAATATCTATGACTGTTGGAAATTACTGATTTATAATTAATTATTCACATACAATTTTCAGCAGCCATTATTCATCATAATGATGAAACCTTTAACTCGTCCATAATAACTGATGTTTAGACTGTAATTTCAGATAAATGTAAAACCACTTTGGTGAATGGAGTATCCATTTCTATCAAAGCATGCCAATTCCTGGGTGGTCTAAAACATTTGACCATTGGTGACCATAGTGTACATCAAACACTGATATTTTTAATTGGTGTGTAACATAATAAGAGCAATAACAATCTTGCTTCTAAAAATCCCAGCACAGAGCCCAGGATGCTCATCAGTTTTATTGGGCATCTTACATTAACTTCAGAAACACCTCTAAGGATGCTGTTGTTGATGGTATAAGGCAGCCTAATGACATTTCCTGAATGCAGCACACTCAACACTATGAACAAAGATTGGCCCTTGGTTGAACAAGATATCAAACACACCTTAATGCAATGCTTAGCTGACACTGAGGGAATAATAAGAGGATAGCTCATCAAATAGAAATGTACATCTTGTGGATGGCTCAGCAATTATATGGCATTGTAACAGATGAATGATATAGGTGGGATCTCTGATTCATGCACCACAATATTTTGGACCACAGCAGCACCAGCAGCAGTGCCAAATAACACTATTGATTTTTGAGAATCATATTATAGGTGGCCTCCACTAATATTGGCACCCTTGATAAATACGAGCAAAATGTAATACTTTCTGCAACCTTTCTTTGCCATGATAACAGCTCTAAGTCTTCTACCATACTTTGTAACAAATGGCGAGGAATCTGACATGATTCCGCAGTACAGAATCTCTCCACATCCTGGGGCGTAGTGGGCAAAGTCACTGCATTGCAGGACAGTCTACATCATGACTAGTATGTGGTTTGAGCCCGACTTTGGGTTGCCGATTTTGGGTTAATGTGCCACACATTCTCAATTGGATGGAGCTCAGGACTGCAGACAGGCCATGCAAGCACCCACACTCTCTGCTTACGCAACCATGTGCTTGTAAACAGGGCAGAATGTAATTTGGCATTGTCCTGCTGGAAAATGCAGGGACATCCATGGAAAAGACTATGTCTGGATGGCAGCATTTGTTTCTCCAAAATGTGTACATATTTTTTTAATTAATGGTGCCCACACATATGTACAAGTTACACCCCCATACCATGACAGACACTGGCTTTTGGACTTGACGCTAATAACAACTTGGATGGTCCTTTAACTCTTTGGCCCGGTGAACACGACGTCTGTTTGTCCAAAAACTGTTTGAAATGTTGACTTGTCGGACCATAAAACATGATCCCACTGTGCTACTTTCCAGCTCAGATGAGACGGAGCCCAGAGAATTCAGCAGCACTTCTGGATAGTGTTGATATATGGCGTCTGCTTTGCAGAGTAAAGCTTTGCATCTGCAGCAGCAAATTGTGTTCACTGACTAAGACTGACCAATGTATTCCTGAGCCTATGTCAAGATATCCATTACAGAATCACGACAGATTTTAAGACGGTTCAAAAGTGTCTTTGCCCTTTACGCATCAAGATTTGATTGGATACCTTGACTCTTTTAATTATATTGTGCACTGTAGAAGGTGAAATGCCCAAAATTCTATTGACTTGTCTTTGGGGAATGTTGTTCTCAAAGTGTTGGATTATTCGCTGACGCATCTGTTTGCAGATTGTTGAGCCTCAAACCATACTTGCTCTCAAAGCACTAGGCCTTTTTGGCGACTTCTTTTACACAATGATTACACTATTGCCTCACATTTTTCACATCCACTTCTTATTTCAACTTTTTACATTGCTATTAGCCCTATTGCCCCTTTCCCAACTTTTTTAGAACATGTTAAATCCATCAATTTCAAAATAAAGGTTTACCTTAAAAAGCTATGCAGTTGATTAGATAAAACATCAAATACCTTGCCTTTATAGGTTTCTTGTTTAACTACAAGTGAAAGTACATTTTCAAATCACTTCTCTTCGGTTTTATTAGCATTTGCCATACTGTCACAACTTTTTTTGTATAGTGGGTTCTTTGAACACAGTCAACTTAGATGGCAGAATTCTCCAGCTGGGTAATAGGTACATACAGTAGACCATTTCAATTTTGTAATATAGTATAAGAAGAGAAGTTCATCTACAGTTAACCAATGCTACCATACACCAATGACGAGGCTCAAGTGTGCAACGTTAACGTTAACATTTTTAATTGCTGAAAAGTCTTCTCTGACCTGAAAACAAGCTAATTTTGAGAGCTAATGTCTCTGGCTGTATGCATTGCAATTTTGTAATAGTGTAATTTATTTATAGCTATAGTTTTCCATACTACCTTTTGAGAAAGTACGTGATAAAACCGGTATTAATTTTTATATTGAAGTAAAGTCTAATAAAAATACTGTATTGGAAGCCACACTTTGTGTTTACATGTTTCACAACGTGTGGCTTCCAATACAGTATTTTTATTAGACTTTACTTTGTGTAGTATATTCCTTTTGTATTTATAAAACACACAGCTTAATAAATGAGCTAAAATGCAAGGATACATATTTAAAATATTATTAAGTGAAAATTATTAACTGGATTCTTATAGGACCTTTTACCTGAATCCAGTCACTTATATTGTGTCTTTGCATCTTTTTTAAGTAATGCATTGTTTTGAGCTATTGCATATGATAATATCTCTGGTCCTGTGCATGTGACAAATAAATAAACTAAACTTCTCTGGTTTACTGACTGGGCAAGTAAAAAAACAGATGACATGTAGGGATTTCTGATTTACCATCAGTGCAGACATCGATGACTCAGTCAAAAAAGCATGACAATCACTAATTTACATAAAGCTTT
The DNA here is from genome assembly GCA_016801145.1 of Umbra pygmaea. Classification (NCBI taxonomy): domain Eukaryota; kingdom Metazoa; phylum Chordata; class Actinopteri; order Esociformes; family Umbridae; genus Umbra; species Umbra pygmaea. The sequence continues at coordinate 25,032 of JACXGM010005004.1, forward strand.
TTATCCTCCAACAATTAAGCAGAACAATGGCCTTAGAAGAAAGGGAACTTTTGGAACCAAAGTCCCACATGTCTGCCTGTTGGTTCCAGAAGCATTAACTGAAAAGAGGATTTTACCCAGTTTAGCATCACACACATGTTGCTTCTCTCACTCATGCTACATTTTGGCTTTGATTTGCACCTTCAGAAGAGAATTTCCAGTCATAGTCCTCATTCTTCAAAACGATAACTTTTAAAAGATTTTAATCCGCTTAATCAAAAAACTTTAAATCATACAGAAAATACTTTACTTTTTGGAAAACATCACAATGCATCTGCTACAATACAGACTGCATCGGCCGCAATAGGTTCCATGTTTGTTCGACTTGAGGCATTGATGTTAGTGAATGCATGGTGCATAAGCATGGTATGACCTGTCAGATGCTGAGGGAATATGAGGACCATTAAGCCATGCAGCTCAGTGTACTGACGGGCACAGAGACCTGACCGGCCAAGCCTTTTCTGGGAACACAATCAGTGGGTTAAACATCTGCCATTGGATGATGCATGTCCCAGCAACCCCGCATCACTCATATTGTCAGCCAGTGATGTACGCAAAGGCCAGACATACTGTAACATTGTATACCAAATAAACTCTAGAATAACTCTCCCCTCTGAGCAGATGTTTTCTTATTGATTCTCTCGTACTGCCATTTCAGAAGTGCCCTCGATTCGTCACGCAAGATGCAAACAACCTTTGTTTATATAGCACATTTCTTACATGAAAACGCATACCATTTTTTACAAGTAAAAAGAATAGAGCAAAATGTAGAATGTTTCTACGGAATTTAAATCACCACTTAGATTTCATTCAAGTTCACACCCTTGTCATTACATTTTGTCTTAAAATGCATATGGTCTTCCTTTTGCACCGTAGCAGATTGGATAACAGAACATTTGGAATATCAATTGATTAGTGATACCAAATTATTCATTTGAGTGTAAGTACTGTATTAATATATGGCATTTGGTGTTGAAATTGAAGGCAATCATTACATCATCACATTTTGATACCTAATGTTCCCTGTGAGTTTGTGTGATGTCCAAAGCTGCAGATACAAGTCATCATCAGTGGTTATTTTCTAAAACTGGTCCTGGCACATAAATACCCACCAAGATCTAAGGGATAAAGAGCATTTCATAAATACTAAGGTTGAGCGAGTACTCGGCTGAAGCAAGTATCCGGTATGGATAACGGACTCTCTTTAAAACATCTGACTTCAAGAATGCTGTTTCTGTGCATAAATCGCCCAGTTCATTTAAAGCTACAGTCCATGACTTTTGTAATTGCCAAAGGGTTTTTTGGCCCCACATTTAACCTGTATGTGTAGTTTAATTGTTTATATTATATGCACAACCTAAGAAGAGTAATTGTCATACATGAAACATGCCAGTGTTTCTCACCGCTATGGCAGCCATTAATTCCCTTACTGAGAGTTAGACAGGGAATCCCCAGCAAAAATGCAGGGAATCCCAGTGTATTGTATGGTTCACTAAAGTGGAAAAACTATGGTTGGCAGAACTGTCAATCAAATCAGAGTTGTATAGTGACAACTAATGTGGCTGCAGGGCAGACCCAACCACTATTTTCTATTTTTAAACCGCTGACGTAACACGTTTTATCTTACTATAGCTCATAAAATAAATAATCATGAATATTACAAATTAAAGCTTTCAATATATATATATATATATATATATGTGTGTGTGTGTTTATTTAGGCTTTAAATATTACAAAATATATCCTGTGTTTGACAGCAAAGCACACACACACTCTCACTCTCTTGCATTTATGCGATTTTATTTGAATCATTTATACAGTCAGTGTCACGATGGCCTGGACGGTCTGGGCTGTCGTGACCAGGACATGGAGGGTGATGGACTATATGTTTTATGTATGTGTTTTTGTAGGTCCGTTGTATGTGTTCTGTGTGCGCCGACCTCTGGGCACTGGGAGGCGGTAGGTGCTTGGTTGCTCATCACGCATGAATGGGGCTCTCCCACACCTGCGCTTGATGAGTAATCAAGACGCCTATTTAGTCCCAGTGTCCTGGAGTGTTCGGCGCGTGTTCTTGTGGACTTGTTCCCTGTCAGGAGAGCGGTATGTGTTATCGTGATGCAGTATGTCGGTATGCAATGTAAGTGCCATTATTGATTGAGCCTTCACTTCGTTAATGTGTCGTACATAATGGTAGGTGTATGGTCGAACCAGGCGTACTTCTATATGCTATGTCATGTCTGTGCCACGGTAAGAGCACAAGTAGTATCATATAGGCTTTGTGCAGTTCCTGTACACCTTTGTATTTTCCGCTATGCGCTGTATCATTGATTCACGTACTATGTTCAGTAAACATCTTGAACACTCCTCCTGCGCTTGGTCTCCTGTCTCTCCTACAACACAACACCATCTGTGACAGTCAGTAAATATAAATAATTATCTCACTCTTGTGATCAAAAACATTGGTATAAAACTCAGTTCTAAGACTGTTTTGTATTTTTTTATAATAATATAACATCTTTCAACCCATATCAATTTCAGGCTTAAATTAAAAACATCTGGTTTGCTCTGGTTTAGGCCACAGCCTTTCCAAGTATGGATACTGATACAAATAATTTAGTTGGTTGAACAGATACAGATAATGGTGTACCCTATTACATACCCCTGTTAAAATTCAGACAATCCTCATCAACAACAATCCGCTGAATTCAGAGGCTTTTACACTGGTGCGTATCAACAGTCATATTCTTCATTTGAATATATGACTTTGTTGACTGCTAATATACCTTGTTGTGAACATACATGTATCACCCCGACACTCCACCACTTTCAGAGGATCCCTGTCATGTCCCTCATCAACAAAAGATCCTGCTACTCACCTACAAGGCAGTCCATGGCTTTGCCCCCTTTTACCTCTCCAAACTCCTCCTAATGCACACACACATTCCTGTAGTCTCCACTCCTCTGATTCTGGATTTTTCACTCTCCCAAATACTAGACTCTGTACCATGGGGGACCTGCCTTTCATCATGGCTGCCCACAGAAATCTGGAACTCTCCCTTCAGCCAAATGCAACTCTGACTCCATCACCACCTTCAACAACACTCAAAACTCACTTGTTCAGCTTGGTATAATACACAGCAAAGCTTGCTCCTCTGTCTGGAGTAGCTAGCTTTTTTATTTGTTGCTATTACCTTTCTCTTCAGTTTCTATTGCTGTTCAGTGTCCTTGGGTATTTTGACAGGCATTTTAAAATCCAATGCATTTAGATTTTGAGTTTTGAAGCCAGCCTATTTTGCAACTTGTTAAACAATATATTTAGCTAATGCTAATCAATACTATTTTACTCAGAGGAAGCCATTGCAGTTTTTCACATTTATTACCATGCAATAAAAATAAAAATAAAAACATTTGACTTCCATTCACTTCTTACACATATCATCTTCTAAATCAACCCCATAGATCATCCAATATTGCTGATTGGACAAGGTTAAAGCTCCCTGCTCCCAATTATCAAACAATTCGGTACTGCCAGACTAATATCTGTGTAGCTTTTGGTTTCAACAGCATTGTGGGGCTAATATAAAGTACCTTGCAAAAATATTCAGACCCCTGACCAAAGACCAATTCCAATTCCAAATAGGGTTGCACAATCTCATACTTGAATCGGAAATGTGTCCGATACTGACGAGAAATACAGAATGGGTGGATCTGGAGTCTATGTAATCATCCATGACCATATCCTAGTTGCAGTACACAAGAGTCATTGTAGTGATGGGTCATTCAGAGTGAAAACAAAGTTATAGTAACAAACCATTATTATAAATGTATCTTTACTGTATAAACAATAAATAGTGGTCTATGCAAGTTGGGCTACATACAAAATAATCGGCTATAATCTTTTTTAAGTGGAGGCACAAAAATATATGTCAGGGGAACATGTGACCGATTTTTACACATATGTCCTTTGCCATAATAGCGTAGAACCCCCTATTTTCAGCATACCCAGCAGCTGTTTGAAATACATTTTCTTTTAAGGTGTATCATTGCATCAAACTGTCTTCTTTGTGATAATTAGTGTATTGAAAATATTAGCTAGCTACCGAATATCACGTCTGAAATGTTTATAGAAATATGGCTATTTTTAGCTACAGTGGGGAGAACAAGTATTTGATACACTGCTGATTTTGCAGGTTTTCCTACTTACAAAGCATGTAGAGGTCTGTAATTTTCATCATAGGTGCACTTCAACTGTGAGAGATGGAATCTAAAACAAAAATCTAGGATATCACATTGTATCATTTTTAAATTATTAATTTGCATTTTATTTTGAAGAGGAATTTCACCTCCTTTCTGCTACTGCTTCATAAAAATACATCCATTACAAGCCATGATGCCCAGTCTTGTCTGGACATGAAAGATTGTGAATACAGGAGATCCTCACATAGATTTACCCGGACGATCTATGCCAAGGAAATCAAACTGACTTGTAATTTGTCTCACGTGTAATTTCTACTATTGCATTTATGATTATCACACAAGTAGCCTGTTTAGTTGTTGCACTCATAAAAAGAATGTTTGATTCACGACTACTACAAAAAACAACTTTGCAGGAGCAAGGCTTACCTAGCTAGTAGCAGTATTTGATGACTACAAAATCTCAGGTGAGTGAAGGAGGGCATACATTTCTCAGATCCGTGTTGCAAGTAACTCCAAATGTATCTGTTTTTTAGCTACATTTTATATCTTCCTAAAATCGGTGGCCAGGCAATCACAGTGTAGTATATCTTAGACAAGTAGGCTAATGAGCTAGCTACTAGTAGAGTTATTTATGTTTGAAGCCTGAAATGTGGCAAAAGGTCAAAAAGTTCAAGGGGGCCGAATACTTTCGCAAGGCACTGTATGTTGACATACTACAGCCACTACTTAATACATAGCTATTGCTTTGTCACAAAAACTATTACAGAATGATGAAATTACTTAAAACCTGTGGCTGGCTAGCATGTCTACATCGATGTCAATATATGTGTGGTGAGTGGATGTTAAAATGGTTTTCATTTTGTAGATATTCTTATTTGGAAATTGGTGTTGAGACTAAGCGAGAGGTATTGTCTGCCATGTATATATTTTTATTTTGGCCAGGTCTTTAGAGATGGTGTGATACGTTTTTGTTACTTACTACTACAATAGAGTGATTAGGCAAAATTCACAGTGTGGATATCAGGGAATGGGCTTGGAATGCAATTTTAGCCAGTGAATTTGCAGAAATCTCAGAATCTGTCTTATAAGTAGCATTACAACGCCGGTATCAGAACGGTACACTGTACAAGCAGATACTAAAAGTTTAGTACTCATTATCATTATCGGCAATGATAAAGTGGTATCGGTGCATCCCTAATTACAAATGCACCGTTTAAGTTTTGTTTTGTATTTTTTTTGAAAACACTGAAATACAAAATATGTTCTAATAAGGAGACATTGATTTTATGTTGGAAAATTACAAAAAAAAGAACATATTTTATCCCTGTCCTATATAAGATTGAGCAGGTATCCTATACTGGTAGTTTATGAAGGCTTTCTGTGCCAGGCATGCATTCAGTTCGGGCACATTTCTACTGTGTGATATCCCATAAGCAGACCTTGGACCAATCACCATTGTGCAAGTCTCAAGTCTTAAGCGATTGGCCAAAAGTATACTGCAGGGCTGCCCAACCCTGTTACTACCCTGTAGGTTCTTTTTAACCCTAATTTAGCACACCTGATTCAAATAATCAGGTTAATGAAGTCTCCCCAAAACTGGGGTTGGAGGGAAACCTACTGGACAGTAGATCTCCAGGAACAGGGTTGGGCAGCTCTAGTATACTACATGCAATATGGTGAATGAGTCACTACAGCAAGTGGGACATTAATGATGCACTGTAAACAGTGGTTATCTTTGTCCAAAAAATGTAACACTAAGGAACCCAATTGAAACAGTGGACTAGAATGAAGGCCCTCAGATTCTACACTATACACATTCAGAAACTACGTTGTCAAACAATACGAGGCTGTTCTTTAAGAGTCTGAGTCTGCTGAGTTTAATTTTTAGGATTAGGAGATTATGAACATTAGCTACAGTAGGTCAGTGAAAGCAGCTGCACAGTCCTACTTGCCGTCTATGCCATTTATGATGTAATGTAAGACCTTCAGTTTTGCTAAAGTACACCCATGGCCAGACATTTAAAAATATCAGATCGACAGGAAATACTTACAGTGTACAAAAATGTATTTTAAATCTTCATTTTGCTTAGAAATTCTTCCAAACATAAAATTGTATCCCCTTTCAATAATTAATTATGAATCTCAGTGATTAAAAAATATTTTAAAATATTAGAGAACTGGCTAGTCTGACCATTTGAACATTTGTCACTGGGTCATACATAGCAACTAAAAATATTGAAACATTACATCAATAATGTTAGAAATTAAATAATTACTGCAAATACAAAATAACTTATGTTATTTTGCAAAATATCCCTGTATTACATTTGGTAACTATAATTTAGAGCAAATGAAGTGGCACTAATAATTGGAATGCAACACGGTCAGCATGCTGTTCCTCCAACACGTTTAACATTCCCACAGAAACTATTTATGTTTGCCAAGAGGATTCTCTGTCCAGATTAATACATTCCATTCTTAACTGTTGCCATCATCAGCACTGTTGTTCTCTTCCCCCAAAGGGACTGGACAAAATATTATGATGGGCAATATGACAAGTTCCAGCATTAGCTTGGGTTCTGACAGTGTCATATGCCTGGAGGACAGGGGACTGCCTTTCCCCATACATCTGTGGACCAAAACAATGCCAAAAAGGTGACATTTCAGTTTGGTACTTCGAGCAAAGTTCCACCATTTCCAATTATTCAGACCAACCGCTCTGTGATCTGAATAACAAGCTGAATATGTTCTCGCTCCATTTCGAACCAAGCCTTCAATATGTTTGCACCCAGTACGTCATGGAGACACAGCTCACTACCATCTGAGACCTCTATACCAGACGCTTGCCCGTATTAAGACTTCATGGTGCCCCTGGGCAACAGTGGATCAAGTGCCCCCCACAGCCCATTGCACCAAACCTAATTAACATTATATGTCATTTTTAAAGCAATTTAGACATCACTGACAACACTGCGAAGAAACATACTGTTATTAACAAAGCTTTCCTAAATCTAAATAGCTAATAAAAAGTGATGATGGCTATCATATACATTCAGTGGTGTAGCATGAGTAAAAACACTTGGGAAGCAAAGGAACTACATACACGATTGTACGGCCGGAGACAACTATCACACTGGTTGAAGTCATGCACGTCATCACAAAACTGCAAGGGAACTCCACTTTCCCAGCACCATGTTTATAACCACTATTTTTAAAGGGTAAGGTAGTAACAACTTAAGATAGCACTCATTAATACTATTAAGATTGTAGAGCACCGTCTGTAACAGGTTTAGAAAGGTCTTAATCTATACTATCTGCAGCCATCTACTTTACCTCACTTCCATCTCACATTCTCCTGACTCTAATAATTCAGTCACACAGAGGCCATTTCCAGAGAAGTTCAGATCTGTCTACAGTGTTAGTGTAGCCTGGCTCCGCCCTCCTACGTACTGTATTTTCCTTCAGTACTCCGTCTGGGTTCGCGGCATATTCCCTGGTTTTCTCAGAACAATTTTTTACCGGTCCAATCAGCGAACAGAGGGAGTGGCTGAGAATGATGAGGTTGATGTCCTGCGCTAGTTTGAGTGTAGTACGTCACAACCAAATGCTAGCGATTGGTTATGGCAGATCCAATAGTTTTTTACTTCAGAGTACTCGCCTTCAAGGAAGTTAACACTTGTCAATGGAGAGTGGCCAGACTCTCTGAGTCTGTACAAATGAAATGTACGTACAAGAGTCTGGTAGGACCAGGCTAGTGTTAGTGATCATGTAGGACAGAATATGTACTAATGTATTTTACAGTTCAGTTAGATAATTTTAATTTAATTTACCTTTTATTAAATCCAGGTAAAATGATTGGAACAATTTCTCATTTACAGCAATGACCTGGGAGTAATCAGCCGGGAATCGAACTTCTGATTCAAGTCTGACTCCCTAACCACTGAGCCATTTGCGTCCCTTTAATGATTCATAATGGCTCCAGAAACCTATCTTTATGTAAATAAATTTATATTTCTTCCTCTTAATGATGATAACATTAACACTCAGCTGATATTTAGTATCCATACCCATTGTCTTCTTTCGCGCCGAAGTGAAATTCTAGGCTACTGTAGTGTTAAGGGTAAAGCATAGAATAGATTTCTGGAAAGATTGGCTTTTTCTATCAAACACGAGTGGAATGGATTTGCAGCACAGGCATGGGCAGTCAGTCACTGACACCGAGACTGTTTGTGGGACAAATAGTTACCAAGCAAGCACTGGACTCATGTTGTCTTAAAAGACATTAGCCCCTCAGAGTTGTAGTGCCCCTGGGTAATCCGCCCATGACCAGACGGTGCTAGAGAAAGGTCCAGAGAATCGTTATAGTCCAGACACTCGAACAACAACCTGTCCACATTATTGCCATGAGGTAATTACATCACATGCACCAATAGGCTAAAATACAGTTTCTACCCATAAACCATAAGACTGATCCTGTAAATAGCTGAACTGGGATCCAGTTTCACAGACATTTTGGAGTGCAGGGGCAAAAATAAATCAACCTACGCCCTTCTCTCATCTCTGTCCCCACACACACACACACTTTCCAAGTTTCCATTATTCCTTCTCCCCAATGTTGCCACACTGTCATTTAAAATCACACCCTACGTTCATAATATGGGCCAAGTTCAGTCTCCTTTTCACACATAATTTCTTTTAAAAAGCACAGATTTAACAAGTTTTCAAGAAAGTAATATTATTCTGTCAGTCAGTGTTCAGTCTCCTATGCTTTTTTCACTTATGCTACTAGCAGACCTGATCAATGAACTGCTACCATGGGCTGCCTTCTTTAGCTCCCTCTTTCGTTTTATGAATTCTTTCTTTTCTTGGCATTGCTCTGTAACCACCAGATGAGCAAATGTATAACTGACAAGTAGAAATAGCTGGTTTCATTTTTCAGCTATTGATTTGATGATAAACATCTTTGTAGATTTTCAGAAAATCTATTAAACAATAACAATTATTTTATTTGGTAAATTACAATTTTTTTCAAAATTATTTGAATAAAACATTGTATTGAGGTTTCTATGACTATTATTGATAAGGTTATTGAAGATGATTATCTGCTGATTACACATTTACCCCGGCCCCTAAATTTAGTAGGTATTGTACAAATGTGAATATCTATAGTGTTTTGAGTACTGGGGTTCGCGTGAAATAAGGGATAGTCTACGTCACTGGTGTCAAACTGGTTCCATAGAGGGCCTAGTGTCTGCAGGTTTTTGCTTTTACCTTGTACCGGGCTGATTTGAGTAGGTCACTAATTGGTTAGGATCTCCTCTCACCTGGCAGTCTAGGTCTTAATTGGGCTCTTTTTGAAGGGAAAGACCAAAAACCAGCATGCACTAGGCCCTCTGTGGAACCAGTTTGACACCTGTGGTCTACGTTATGACAGTAATGGGTTTAAGCCTGACTATGGGTTCTTTGACTTTCCCCGGACCTCGTGCCGAGGAAATGCAAATTTGGATAGCGGTGTTTGGGATTTGGGTTAGAGAAGTCAGATTATCTATCCTGCCACGTCGCTCTCCAGCAAATCCTTGTGTCCGGATTGGGCACCTGTAAATTTGCAAAAGTATATTTGGTGTATGTAATCTTCCTTTGCATGATCTGACTAAAGGCTTCCATGTGGGATGAACAGTGTGAAAAGAATCAGCGGCTGGGCGACATGTGGTTGGATGAATCATGTACGCGCCCCTCACCATCCCACAGATCTGTGCGAGTTGCAGAGCTGCTAACAAGACAGGGATAGAGGGAATTGCAAAGGGAGGAAACAATTAAATAATTAATACTAATGTTATGGTTGGGTGTGGAGTAGAGAGAGAAAGACCAAGCAGGTAGTAGATGGTCGGATATATAAGTCTCAGAATCCTATGCTATATCAACACAGACAGACACAGAGCGTACACAATTACTCAACTGAATTTAACAGGAGGCACAACGATTATGTCTAACTCCATCTTAAAGCGGCATAGACGCTTAAGATGACTTACACAGAGCATACGCAATACTCCAGCTACCAATACACATATTTCTTACACTACTTACATAGAAAGTACTTCATCCTGGAACTCAGCAAACCAACATGACGTATCATTAATGAACTGCACCACCCTCTGGACCCAATGGTTTTTATAGAGTACTTGTTAACAACAGCTGGTAGCAATAGGCATTAGACTTAACAAGCCCTTTCTACACTCATACCCTTTAGACATGGTACTTCCTACTGGATTCCAGAGGGTGGTGCTAACAGACCATATACACACACATATACATTTAGGCATAATACATAATCCAACACAAAACCACAGTACCTTAGACTGGATAATAGAGAACACAAGAAGGCATGGATGCACATAAACATTGAGTCCATATCACAGTTCATGTCTACATACCACCACTCCCTGGGTCCGATGTGACAACTAAACTCATCTCAGTGGCTGTGTGAATAATACAAGGTTCAACAGAAGCGACAGTAGCCTAATTTTGTGCATGTTTAATTCACACCTAAAAGTTGCCGGTACGCCATTGAGCCACATTGCCATTCTGCTGGCTTGGCACCATCTTATCTTGGAGGTATCTGGGAACATGTCCAATCTGAAACCATTTTAAAGGTTCCCAATGGAACGTTCTCGATCAAAAGGATCTTGTTAAAACCTTTTTTACATAATTAGCCTAAGGGTGAAAAGCCAGACCATTTATTTTAACAGTGTTGACGTCTCTCTCTGGAGCTATAGGAAGACATCACCTGATGTGAAATCTGATTATTTATTTACCAAAACGTTCTGGGGATCTGGATGTGTGCATTGTACACTGGACAAAACTACCAGGTTATTATCAGAAAGCTGTCAGAGAGTCGGATTACTGTGTACCAAACCCTGTCTCTCTGAGAGCCCGAGTACCTGTCTCTAACCCTGCCTGTCTGAGAGCATGAGT
>JACXGM010005005.1:0-24341 GCA_016801145.1 Umbra pygmaea
AGAACCTTACAGTTAATCTACTCCATGTAGAACCATACAGTTAATCTACTCCATGTAGAACCATACAGTTAATCTACTACGTGTAGAACCATACAGTTAATCTACTACGTGTAGAACCATACACTCAATCTACTATGTATAGAACCTTACAGTTAATCTACTCCATGTAGAACCATACAGTTAATCTACTCCATGTAGAACCATACAGTTAATCTACTACGTGTAGAACCATACAGTTAATCTACTACGTGTAGACCCTCCTGGCAATAAATGGGTGTCAGCTGTAGCAGCACCTGTCACTTCAGTAGCTAGTGTGTCCCCCTGTGGCAGGTACTGTTTGTTCGTCCAGCTGTCTTGGATATTTGTGTCACTTCCACTGTTTCTATGGGCTTGATATAATGGCTTGCCTCGTGAATTTTGGAGGTTATAGTTCATTAGTCTTATTTTTTCTGTCTAGGAATAAAGGAACATTTCCTGATACAGTATACTGTAGATTGAAATGTAAATTGAACTCAATTTTAGAGGAAGTATTTTCACTGTTTCTACACAGCAAATTGTCACATAACAGTGTAGTAGATGTTTCCAGTGTGCAAAATCAAGTTCAATGTTTACACCAATTACAAAAACTATTAAAACAAATCCTGAACTATTTGAGGTCTGAGGCATACATCTGGGAACAATCCGGATCACGTCGTTCACCATAGACTCTCTCTATTTTCCCCAAATGTCTCTATAAATAAAGTATGTATACATGCCTGGAAATCTATTTTTAAAACGTATGTAGACATAATCCTTACAGCCTGAACAAATCTGAATTGGTATGTAGTGCATGGGAACATTTAATATATTTGCATAATGCACCATCCTCACTATCTTAAAATATCTTCAAAAATATTTCGGGGAATCAACACAGAAAGTTAAAATAATATCACTTGTAAAAATGTTTTAACTTGCCTTTTATTGCCACAGACTTGGCTAGCAGACTTGTTTTTGATCATGGATATCTCAAAAAGATAACCTAATAGACTCAAATATCATCATTAGGCTCAAATGTAATCAAGCGGACTTCCTTGATGCAATTTCAAGCAATCGTCGATATGTAGGCTTTATTTAGAACCCCGTTTGATCATAAGACGAACCGTCAGATTGGAGATTGAAAAAACACAGAGGCCTATGTTGAAAGAACGGAAATCTATTGTATGACCTTTGAAACCTAACACAAACTCGTCTGAAGATTTTCCTGTTGTGGAACAAATATTGACTGAGTACAACCCTACTCGCGGTTGCAATATCTTTACGTTTCTTAAACGTGAGTTTCGTGTGCCAGGAAAGAAAACAAAATGTTTCCCTTAAACTGGCTACCGCGGATCACAATGTGGCTACGGTTTGACAACCCCTTTGATAGTTTAATGCAGGGTAAGTGGATACGAATAATTTATCCAGTCGCCTTTTATATTGTAACCAGCTTTTGTACTATTTTTATACCAAATTGTGTGATTAGTGATGATTATAAAATAATGGTACACTATTGGTGATGTTGTACCTGACAAAAAATGTAACATTATACCTTATGGGGACAAATTGTACCTTGTGGGGATGGGGGGGTTAGGTTTAGGGACAAACTTACTATTAGGCATAGGGTTAGAATTAGGGTTACTATTAGGATTAGTAATTATCGATTAGATCAAGGTTTAATGTTAGGCATTATTACAAGATTACATTTATGCACTAAATTTAGGTTACTGAGGTTAAGGTTAGGTATGGTTAAGGTTAGGGCTAGGAAATAGGGAACATGGATTTTTATGTCAAAATCAGTTTTCAGGACCCCACAAAGATAAACAAATGTGTGTGTGTGTGTGTGTGTGTGTGTATGTGTGTGTGTGTGTGTGTGTGTGTGTGTGTGTGTGTGGGTGGGTGGGTGTTTGTGTTTGTGTTTGTGTGATTGTGCTCCTGCTTCGTCAAGGTCTTGTCGGCGCATGTGGAATCTCTGTGCTTTATAATATCCTGAGAGTTCACTTACACTTTCAGTCATCCAGGTGAGATACCATATTTTTAAACAGACCCCAGTTTACAGCAAATCACTAAAATGCTCCTGACAAACGTTGTATGAAGTAGTGCTTTTGTGAATGTTATTGGTTTAATTGGGTGACTCCTGACTCTAGTAAAAATACGGAAAGGTCCCATTCTTCACCTGCAGCATCGACCAGGTGGGTTTGGTTACAGGGGCTGAGTGGAGTGCTGCAGTTCTGGATCCTGACAAGCCTCTTGTCTCTGGTAGGGCCCCGAGTCGCATCGCTGGTGGTCCTGGAGTTCTCCCTTAGGGCTGTAACAGCCTGGCTCACTGCAGGACCGGTGAGACACACGCATGCAGCCATCCGTCCACGCAAAGACAAATACAATGCCAGTTTTACATACACTTTTTGGGGTGTTCATTTAGTATTTTGAATGGGATGAGATCAAGTCTCCATTAACATATTTTTTTGAAAGATTTTATTATTTGTATTGACAGAAGTAGAAGCTAGGTAGTGAGACAGGTGTGTTGGGGTAGACAGGAAAGGCACAGAGAGTCAGCCATGCCTGATCTCAAACCCCGTTCACCAGGGTGCATGTGTGGTCTGAAGTTGTGATTAGGGCTGCAAAATTCCAGGAATTTTCAATACTTTCCATGGGAATAATGGGAATATTTGGGAATTAACAGGAATTAATGGGAATAAACTGGAAATTTTTAATATTGCTTGTTATAATATTGTTAGTCTATAACAAGGAACTTAAATGTAGGTGGAAAAAAAACATCTTGCAGCATAATCTTTGTTAAAACAACCTGATTTAATGCAACTTCAGTTGAATGTCCTTCCTATATTCATCAATGACAAGCATGCGCACAGTATCCGCATAGGCTACTACATACTTGCCAACATTTCACTTTTAAAATACGGGTGTTTTCTTTCTTTTTTTTGGTGAGGTATTACATAACACATTGCTATTAAGCTATGTGTGTTAATTGTATAGCCCACTTGTTCTTGATAGGCTGGAAACAATAGACAGCGCTGATGGTTAGCTTAGCACGCATATAACCATAACCATAGTAAATCAATGGCAGCATGCTAGCTACCTTCATATGTTAAGCTAAAGGTTTAGCACACATATAACCATAACCATAGTAAATCAATGGCAGCATGCTAGCTACCTTCATATGTTAAGCTAAAGGTCAATGGTTTGGGCTACTACCTAGCCTACTGCAGGGCTATTGAGCCCACACCCACTGGTTTGGGCTACTACTTAGCCTACTGCAGGGCTATTGAGGCCACACCCACTGGTTTGGGCTACTACTTAGCCTACTGCAGGGCTATTGAGGCCACACCCACTGGTTTGGGCTGCTACTTAGCCTACTGCAGGGCTATTGAGGCCACACCCACTTGTTTGGGCTACTACTTAGCCTACTGCAGGGTTATTGAGGCCACACCCACTGGTTTGGGCTACTACTTAGCCTACTGCAGGGCTATTGAGGCCACACCCACTGGTTTGGGCTACTACTCAGCCTACTGCAGGGCTATTGAGGCCCCACCCACTGTTTTGGGCTACTACTCAGCCTACTGCAGGGCTATTGAGGCCACACCCACTGGTTTAGGCTGCTACTCAGCCTACTGCAGGGCTATTGAGGCCACACCCACTAGTTTGGGCTACTACTTAGCCTACTGCAGGGCTATTGAGGCCACACCCACTGCACAGATCATTTCTAGAATCCAACATTCTACAGCAGATTGAAGCTGATTGAAGACAGATTGAAGATAGCACAGCGTGTGTGTGTGTGTGTGTGTGTGCGTGCGTGCGTGCGTGCGTGCGTGCGTGCGTGTGTGTGTATGTGTGTAAGTGTGTGTGTGTGGGGCATAGGGAATATGTTTATTTTATTCAACATGTTGTTTTTGTTGTTCAATGAAAGAATATCAAAGTTCTACTGACAAATAACTCAAAGAATCAAATAATTCATTTGCATACCTATCTGCTTATTGTTGTTCAATGAAAGAATCTATTAAAGTTCTACTGACTAATAACTCAACATGTTTATTCACTGTATATGTCTCTCTGCTTATTACAAAACAAAATGTTTATATTTATGTTTGTATAACATGGAGTTTGTATGAATTACCCAACAGTTCCAGTTAATTCTCGTAAATTCCCATTAATTACCATCATTTCCCATTAATAACCATAATTTCCATTAATTCCCATCAAAGTTTCCAAATTGGAATGTTTCTAAAATTCCCCAGCTTAACTTTCCATAGAAAGCTTTTACCGGAAGATTTCCACCCCTTTGCAACCCTAGTTGTGAGCTTAGATTGCTATTCCCTGTCACCTACTAATGTAATTATTAAGCAATGTTTTAATAAATCCATC
Source organism: Umbra pygmaea (assembly GCA_016801145.1). Classification (NCBI taxonomy): domain Eukaryota; kingdom Metazoa; phylum Chordata; class Actinopteri; order Esociformes; family Umbridae; genus Umbra; species Umbra pygmaea. Next base: position 4,396 of record JACXGM010005005.1, read on the forward strand.
TCGTATCTTTATCCAGGAAGTCCTCCAAACCAGCAACCAGCTCATGCTGGTCCAATGCCAGTTCTCTCTCGGCTGTGCTCTGAGCTGCACTCTGAACTTCCTCCAGGAGGGGGCTCCACAGCGCTCATTCAGTCTCCTCCTGGCAGGTGGCCTCAGCTGGCTGCTGGCGGGTCTCTGCAGTCGTCTTTGGGGCCACGTCTCTAGGCTCTTCATCCTACACAGCTCACAACGCTACTGTGGGGTCTGCATAACGCTTCTGAGCTCCGGCCACTCCCTGCTCTCCACCCTCCAGAGAGCTGTGGTATTGGCCTTCACCGTGGCAGGCGTAGCTGCCCTTTCCACGGTGCACCATCACTTTCTGTCCGAAGCGGAGTCTCTAAAGTTCTGGACACCACTGTCCCTCTGTTACACCCTGCTGGTGGTCTATGCCCAAGGTGATGCATCCGATCCAGAACTGGATTCACATTTTACAGTTTATCAGTTGTGGAACCACCTTCCACCAGAGGCCATAATAGCAGAGTCTCTGACCATTTTTAGAAAATGTTTGAAACCCTGAAACCTTTTAAAAAATTACCTGAAATAATTAAACTTCCACCACCTGTGCAATCTGTTGTCTTTGTAACTAACATTATTATATTTTAATATTTGTAAGGTCCAGCCTTCTGGTAATAATTAATTCAAGAACATCTGCTAAATGACTGAAATGTAAATCTAAAAACAACGAATCGGATTGTTTTGGTTGCATACAGTGCGTCAACAATGCAGTAGAGTGTCGAATTGTCACCCCGTGCATGATCAGACTAAAGGCTTCCGTGTTGGGTGAACAGTGTGAAAGGAATTGGCGGCTGGGGCGACATGTGGTTGGATGAACAAAGTGAGCGCCCCTTGTCATCCCATAGATCTGTCCAAGGTTTTGCAGAGCTGCCAAAAAGGCAGGATTATTGCGGGAAATGGGAAGAGGGGGAAATCTGTAAAAAAATCACATGCAAAAAAACCCAAAGATTACCAGTTATTCTGCATTTAAGCAAAGAGTTCACATTCTGACACTTTTGTTAATTGGATTTCTGTCCAAACCTCAACAGAGGATCAACACCGGCGGCCTGGTAGGGAGGGCCTGGTGCACACAGTGGCTCTGCGTCTGGGGGCCCTCCTAGTCCTCCTGCTAATGGTGGGCAGGTGGGCTGATGTGCTCCAGATCCTCATCACCTTCCTGGGGGAAGCTGCCTGCCTCCTGCCCTCTTGGGATCTCCTCCAGGCCCTTCCCCAGGTCAGTGGTGCCACACACACTGGACACATCTTGTTTCCCTTCGTCCCACTCTCACTCTCTCTCTCATTCACCCACTCTTTCATAGCACAGACTGTTGAATTGTTGATTCCAAATAATGTTGTGACGTTCTCCATTGTTCTCCAGGAGGAGGAACAGGAAGACAGACCTGGCAGATATGTCCGGCACTCGAGCAGCGCAGCACACAGCATGGCATCAGAACGCGACACACTGAGTCACTAGCCTGCAGAAAACTACAACACAGACCAGTCAGTGTTTCGTTTTACCGAAGAGTCAAACTACCTCAAAAGGAGAGAATTACCCAGCCGTTCTCCCTCACTGACATTGTTGAATAACCTTTTCTCCATTGCCATATACTGATGCAATGTTGTCACATTATTTCTGTAATAAATCATAGCTTTCAACATCAAAATATTAACTTAGATACTTGTTGTACCACTGTATGCACCTAACCCAGCTAACACAAGTTGGGTCTGTATACAGCAAAATCGGCAGTGTTAAATTAACACTCTCAGTGTTTATATAGCGCCAATGGGAAGCATATAGACACTGACAGTGTTATTTTAACACTCTCAGAGTTGATTTAACACTGGTGATTTTGCTGTGTAGTCTGTACTGTCTTTTGTAGAATAATTAACTAGTGTGTTTCCACCATGTGACAAGGGTTGGTTGCCACACCCACAAAACACACTGTCCTTTCTCTGGCCAAGTGACTTAAATGTTATTATGTAACGTTGCTGTTTACATTTCCACAGCACTGAGGAATTGTAGTCTACGCTGTTTTAACTTTACCGGATGTCCTGACCATTTTAAATACAACATTTGTGTGTGTTTATTGTCTTTGTACAGGCCCACCTTTGGGGATAATTATGTTCTTTAAAATACAGTGAGACACATACATGTACTGTGGAAGATAAATGGGAGGGCTGATAAGGTAAGGGCAGGAGATAATGGTCAAAGTGCAGAGGGAGAGATATGTTTTGACTTGTCTGGACTGATTGAACCTTGAACATTAACAACCATCTAACACTGCCAGTTGGTCAATTTTAGCACTAATTGTAATTTTTCTGATGTTTTGTAAAGGCGATTTGCAGTCAACAGGAAGTACAGAGAGGAAATGTATATATCAAACAAAATTGAGAAGTGAAGCTTGACATTTATGATGCCAGGGCTGTGGTTAGGGTATTAACGTTGATGGAGGTGCTGTCTCTCAGATATTTTCATATTAAATACAACAAGAAAGACGCACACTCCAGGTTTGGACTCCAAGTGACTTGTGATAACGTTTTGGCATCAACTTGCCTAAGGCAACTTGCTTAAATAATAAGTCACTTGAGGGCCCCACCTAATGTGTGTGTCTTTCTTTTGTATTTCATGAGGAACTAACATTTTCTACAGTGGCTATCCCTCCTTGCAGAGAGTTGTGTTGACAGGTTTCCTCTTTCTGCATCTGGGTTTCTGGGTTCACAATGAAGGGGGGGCTACGGGGGATGGGCCTAAATTTTAGGGGCTGATGTCATCACTGGGCATGCTCCCTCCTGCAGCTGTGACATCACCGCAGTGCAACATTCCATTCTTCAGACACTAAAACAACACCGACCCCCTAACCCAGCTCCCCTCAGGCTGATCCCCTCCTCCTCTCTCCTTTTCTCTCCTCTCCCGCTCCTTTTCTCTCCTCTCCCGCTCCTTTTCTCTCCTCTCCCGCTCCTTTTCTCTTGCTCTCCGCTCTTTCTCTTCCGTGCCCACCCACCATCACTTCATTCTCTTGTTTCGCCGCTCTGTTCATTGGACCACCTCTGCATTGGCTCCGCTGCTTTACTCCCGTCCATTTTTCAGGCCCAGCTTATCTTTTTACAATCTTTCTACATTCAGGCTTTTTGTTCTGTTCCTCTTCATTCTGCCAGACGTACTCTCCGGCACAAGGTCACGCTCGACTCAACGGCCAAATATTTGCTGATAGGGCTGATAAAGTCAGGCCAAGGGGAGGAGCACTAATACCCCGACTGAGCTGGTCCCTCCAGAAACCCCATAGTCTCTCTTCCTGCCTGTTCCCACCATTTTCCTTTCTGCCGTGATTCACCACACTGTAATGTGTTTTTTCATTTACTGCTCCTATTAATGTGAGCACTGATTGAAAGCAGTTTACTGGGAAGTTAGAAGTGTGTGATTAACGTCTTTAACATTCAGCATCCAACGCTGGGGTGGAAATAAACCCAAATGCATTATTGTTGATTTACAGACTTGGATTAGATACCAGGGGTAAGTGAAGGCTAAATGAGAACACAGAGACTGAACTATAGACCTGAATGGGGGATGGTAAGAGAAGAATGAGAGAGAAGAAAAAAAATACAGACTCGATGAACTGACAAAACAATAATGGAAAGCAGTCAGAGAGAGAGAGAGAAATGATAGATCCAGAGAGAGAGGCGCTGAAAAAGGCAGGTATAGTCACATCCAGGATTTCACTAGAAAAGGGAGAGGGAAATGGGGGGGGGTGTGTGTGTGTGTGTGTGTGTGTGTGTGTGTGTGTGTGTGTGTGTGTGTGTGTGTGTGTGTGTGTGTGTGTGTGTGTGTGTGTGTGTGTGTGTGCGTGTGTGTGCATACTCTGATACTGTACTAATGTGTATGATTAGCTATGCACTAGTGTGTAGGAGTCTGCGTTTGTGTGTGACTCCGCATGCATGAGTGTTTGTCTGAATGTGTCATGCTCATTACTACACTGCTTGTGATTAACTGTTCACCTTTTACGGTTGGGAAAGCTCTGTTGTCATTCAGCGAGAGAGGAAGGAGGCGGGCGAGGGGGGGTGCACAGGAGGAAAAGGAGTGGCTTTGTCCAGATAGCTGTTCTTTCTGCCCGAGCGCCCCTCTCACTGGAGGCTTTAGGAGTGACAATAGAGGAGCGTACCAGGACACACGGGGGGACAGCGCAAGAGGGAGAATTCAGAGCCAGCGTCCACATTGTTTAACTCAGGTATGTAAGGGCTCAGTAGTGACTCTGAATTGATACACAGAGGAATGAGGAAGTGTTTCAGGCTTTTCACTGTTTCTTCAGTTATTAGGGTCGCATTTCAAAGGAGTTTGGTAGCATAAAGGATGTGAGGTTTCTTCATCTGCTGGTCCTTGTGAGTGTGTGTGCAATTGCACGTGTGTGTTTTTACCAAAGATATTTTATAAACGCGTCATGGCAGCTCATCTTTGACATGTAAAGGCGAAGCACAGTCCTCTGGTTTATAAACTTATAGTTACACAGTGAACATACACTATGTAGGTATACCACTACACCTTTATGAAATGTCATTTCAATATAGGTGAATGACAGGCTGTAGTAATGTGCAATACCACAGAACAGGCTTGCATAATGTAACTGTTATACCTTTAACTAAGTTTTCGTGTAAAGGTGAGTGTTACCTACGCATTCTTATCACGCCAACCACAAGAATGTATCACCTTTGAGCCTCAGTGTGTTGAATGTCAATACTGTGTAGCGAACTTGTCCCTCACATGCTATCTACAGTGGAACGCTTTATCAGATTAAACATCATATATGTGCATTCAAAAATATTCTGTGTTTTTAAATGTTTAATATTCAACGTGGCGGCCTTTTGTGCATTTCGTTCTGCGTGTTTCAGCGCAATGGCGTCGGCTACCCCACAGAAGAGGGTGGTATCCTCTGTCTTCATCACGCTGGCGTCTCCATACAAAGCCACCATCACTCAGCACCAGCACACACGCACACACAGTGCCACCGCCAACGACATGCTACACACAGACACACAGCGGGTCGGCCCCGAGGACAGCAGCACCCGTAAGCCCAGCGTCAGTGACAGACCGCAAGGCTCCGTGTCCCTGCCAGAGACGGCTCCATCTGAGACACAAGGCAGGGTCCAGAAAAAGGTCCATAACACCCCACCTTCGCTGGCCAGAACCTCCGAACGTGGAGCCCCACCCAGCCAAGTGACCTCTGACCTCAGTCTTGGTCTGGGAGCCAAAAAGCATTCTGTAACCGCACCAAAGAGGAGTTCTGGAGGTAACTAGTGAATACATTCTTGACAAAATTTGAATATTAGCTGTGAAGTTATCTATATATAACCATTTTACATGATAGCCCTGACAGAGAATATGTTGGCCAGACAGGTTTGTGATGTTGATGAAAGTGCTATTAAATGGCATACATTCTACTATAATGTTATTATCAATAGAGAAAACAAAAACAACCAAAAACTGCGGAACATTTCTTCATCACAGATCTCGCCCCTTCCTCTCCTACACTGTCGTTGGTTACCGAGGTGACTGAGGATCCTGCATGTCTCCTGCCTCCTCCACCCACAGCAAAACCCCACACCCCCCCTTGCTCCCAACATGTGTCACCAGACCGACCACCAGTTTCTGACCAACTAGTAAGACTGGCTCAACTTCCTTTGTAATAGCAATTCATGGCAACAACCATAAAGCTGGCAAGACTGCACCAACAGATCTGGACCAGGCTAGGCTATTTACATTTGCATTGTAGTCATTTAGCAGATGCTCTTGTCCTGAGTTACTTACAAGAGCATTTTTTGAATGTCTTGCTCAATGGCACAGCAACAGATTTTTCACTTTATCGGATATGGGATTAAAAGCAATTTTGCACAACACTGTGTAATAGGGCCATTTGTCTCTCCCACAATACCTCATGTATACTGTTATATACATTGAAAATGTGTTCAGCAATGCTTTAGCTATGCAAAGATATACAGATAGTCATACTTTAAGTGCCAACATTTTTGTTTAGAGACTTTATGGTGTGCATAAAATCATGTAAGTACACGGATACATCTGTAATACAGATTAGTCAGGGGAAACACAGCTGTCTTTTGGATACAAGTGGATGACAAAGTGAATGACAAAGAAAAAACGTATTAGAAAGTACTTCTGAAGACCATTTCTTTTTTTCCTACAACATTTCTTTGGCAAGAAAAAGGAACGGGATATTATCTAAACTGTTGATCTCACAGAAACATAACCCACCCTGTTGCCCTATTATTGTGTTTACTCTTCTCCCCTGTTCTGTTGACAACACAAACCAAAAAAACAAAAAAGAGTGAGCAGTACTGTTGGGTTTGTGATGTGCTGTTACTCTGTGGTGTTCTTTGGGCTTCATGTATTTCTGCTCAGAACCATTAGTGTATGGGAAAGGGCGCGTCTTCCCACCATGAACTAACTGCAAGCTAGTTTCCCTCTCCATAAAATCAACCTCATTAAAATGCTCTCCTTTTCAGAGAGAAACTAGAAGTATTTTAATCTAAATAATTTTGTTACCGAATATTGAAGGATGACATATAACATGCCTGTAATCCCCCCCCAAAAAAGATTTGAGACAAAAAAATGTTTACATTATTTTTTTTACCCATAGAGTGCTGTAGTGGCTAGACAGCCAGAGCAAAGCACACCATCTGGTGGTAGGGGCCCCAGCAAACTACCCCAGTGGACCGAGGGCCATCCAGAGCAACAGCTAGAGACTGCAGCGACGAAGGGTATGGTGAATGGTGAAATTGCATCTGTAAAAAGTTTGTCACCTGGGCCTAGCACTTTTACATTTTAAAATTCAGAGTTTGAAAAACAAAGGTTGATTGAGGCCAGGCACCCCCATACTACTAAGATACACTACATAATAATTTAATAATTTAAATAATATTGTACCCACCCATCTGCTCACCCCCCAGAAGCAATATACAGGCTCTTTTCATATTTAACAATTAACATTTAATATTTGTGCTTGATTTGTAGATGTTTGTGGCTTTTGCCGTAAGCCAGTGGCCTTGAGTGAAACTGCAATAGAGGCACTGAACAGGACCTACCACGCCGCCTGCTTCCAATGTAGACAGTGCCACATCCCTCTGGCTGGTAAAATGTACTACAATAAGGCAGGAATACCACTTTGTGATGATTGCTACCAGGTATGAGCAACCTGCTGGGGGGGGTGACATGTAGTAAATGTTGACATAAATGATTTCCAAGATGGTCATCCTCTTTGTCATATTTCGTTCAGGCCAGTTTGGAACTTTGCTGGGCATGTGGGGAGATTATCAAAGACCAAGTAATCCGTGCACTGGAGCGAGTTTACCACCCAACTTGCTTTATATGTTCAACATGCAGTCAACAAATTGGAGAGCAAAGATTTGCTCAGGGAGAGGTTGGGGAAGTTTATTGTCTCCAGGATTACTACAGGTAAAAACGCATTACTGCCCAAACCTCCATATTTTGTTTGGACTAATAATGCTCCCTTTTGTTAATTTTATTCTGAATAATGCATTTATAATGATAAATATTTTACTGAAAACTGTGACCTGATTTTGGTGGTGAAGAAAATACGCTCCCCAGTGTAGTGCGTGCCAACAGCTGATCATCCCAAGAGAGGATGGCACAGACAGTTTCACTGTGGAGTGCCTTGGTCGCTCCTTCCATGAGGACTGCTATCGCTGTGAGGTAGAGTCCCGGAACATGACAAATTCTCTTTATATTATAGTATCCTATGAGTTTTTGATATTTGTGGGTCGATCTTAATACATGAATTAGTAACTAGGCTGTTGTGACCTTCAAAAAGCTGAATTAAGCATCTATATAATAAGAATGTTTATTTTGCCTAGAGGAAAAGTTGTTTCACATCAGCATTTTTACAGCCTTGTCCCTGATATTTCCATGTCTTTAGGTCTGCAGTACCCAGCTCTCCCCAGAGCCAAACGACCTTGGCTGCCATCCACTGGATGGGAGGGTGCTCTGCAAGTCTTGTCACCTGACCATGGTTCAGTCTGTTCAGCTCTAACACTAACTCAATACCAGAGCTTGTATCCACTGGGGTGTTTATCAAGGATCAGTTTATCCATTTATATTTGAATGAATACCTGATTTATGGAAAGGGGGACCTGATTTTTCATAAGCATTTTTATTCTGAGACAATCTGTATATGGGCACGGTAACCAGGACAGGACTGTTGTCCAGAGCGGATTGTATCGTATCGACACAGACCTCCAACTGTGAAGAAGGGCCTGGCTGAAAATCATCAGTGTCCTGTTTTGATTGTAAAGGAGTAAGTGGTTGGATTATGTTGTTAATCAGAGCCGTCTGGAGAGATGCAGAGGGCAGGACAATACCAACCTTTTCCAAAAGCAGTAACCAAACCTATAATCCCAAAGAGGGGTTCAGATGTGGGGATTGGGTGGTGGGAATCCCCCTAGCCCGTCTCTGATGGTCCAAAACATATTATTAAGGGTCCCCACTATCTGGTTATGATATATATAAAATCTGTGTTATGGAAATAAATTGTTGGACCTTGAACAAACCACACAGCATTTTGAAATTATTTACAATGATCATATACATACCAATACATGTTTAGCAATTTTTCTTTCATACTTGACACTTTTGCACTCTTTTTTTATACTATGTAATGCTTCTTTGAATACTATAGTGCTCTGTCCTGTATGTCTGTTCTCAGTATATCATTTTATATGAGAAAATAAACTAATATATGATACAGTATTTCTTTCTTTTTCTTTCTCTGCTCTCTCCAAGTGATCAATTGTTTAGACAAGTACATTTTAGTAAGGTTTTTCTTGCATCATTTCTGTAAGGGGAATCAAAAACATGTTAATTAAATAACAATATTAAGTAAATAACGTATACATTTAGAGAAACAATCTAATTAATTATATGTGGCTTATATAAGATCTATGCAGGGTGAATAACGGATCCGTGGTAGGGGAATAAAGATAAATGTGCTGTGTTATGAAGAAGCTGGCTAGTGGACATGGTATTATGCAATAGCCTATCAGAGCGCAGTCTGTTTCATTAAACGTCTCCCGAAATTAGTTTCCATTACAAAGATGTCGTTCTCATTTTCTCGATTAAGCAACAAAAAAATGCAATATCATTTTTTCATAGCCATTAAATAAATATAGACTATTTGAGGTGGTAAAGATTACGCTTATACTGTCAATAGACTTGCAGGCAAAGATCGTGCCATCCATGCCTTGTCAGCACACGGTTGGCTTTGAACAAGCCATTTTGGACAGCATATAATCACATATCACCCTGGCATTATCGATAGACCCTCGATTTTTTTTACCGAAACCTCAGAGGGTGCATATATTTGGTTGATAATGCAAAACCATAGGACTGCTACAACCTTATTACGAAATCTAAGGAGGTCGGATAATTGCTTTTGAATAGCTGTCGCATGATCTCGGGAGCGCGCAAATCATGAGAAACGAAGCCGTCGTCACAGAGAAGCGCGCAGCTCGCACCCCATCTCTAGAGAATACACACACATTCGGAGGACGGAGCTAGGCCAAGATCATTTTTACACGGAATCAATCGTCGTTCATTTTGTAAGGCGGACTTCCCGACCGGCGGGGATTAAAACGTGCAAGAGCATATGTGTATGAAGGGGGAAAGTAAAGTACAGGATGGTTCGGGAAACCAGACACCTTTGGGTGGGAAATTTACCCGAACATGTTCGAGAGGAGAAAATTGTCGAACATTTTAAACGGTAAGTTACGCAAGAGGTATACGGAGAGGCATCGCGCGCTGTGACCAGTAGCTAGCCATTTAAGCTAACGACGTTATCCATAATCAAGATACACCACCAAATGGCTTCTGTTGTTTGGAATATTGTTTCACCACTGATGCTTTTCAACCATGACACAACATAAAGTGGCCATTGTATATTAAAATTGACGATTTGGTGGAATCAAGCAAGATAAAATGCCCGAACGCTGGAAACGTTACGTTAGCTACCATTTTGTCGTAACTCACTTGATGGCTACTGTAGCTAGTTTAGCTGGAACGATGGCTTGCTAACATGAACGCTACTGAAGGTTGCTAGTTAGCCCATTTTATTATTAAAGGATGTGTTTTTTGTGTATTCGTTGTAAATTTGCAGCGGCCATGTTGTTCGTAATCATTTGTATAATTACTGAATAATGCATGTCATCAAACTTTTGCGTTGAATGTAGGGTTTCCCTAGATTAATTTGAAGCTACCTTTCGTTAGCTAGCTACCTAAAACGATAGAGGGTATAGTTAAATAGTTTGACTGGCAGCAAGTTGATTAACTTTAAATTATACGATGAAATATGAAAACCATCGTGCTACTACTATAGCCAGGCTTCCTGGTTCTAACGCGCGTTCACTGCGTAATCGAAAATATCCTAAATGCAATATTTCGCGGTTCGTACTGTGCGAAATTGTCTACCATCGTGAGTCGTTTAGCTAGGTCCTCACGCGCCTGCCTTACATCTGATCCCTCAATATTACCAATTGTGTGGATATACGTCGTTTGGAATATGATATCAATTATATTTAAAACATTTTTAAATCTCAATAAGCAACTTTCCGTCTAGGTACTTGGAGTTCCCAACGAAGTGTCCGTTTTAGTGAACATGTGCACTGTATGTACACAATGTACACAAGCACATGGATCTAGTTTTTCTGCGTGAAACTATTATAGACCCAAAATTATTATCTTTGGATTTGTCAATTCATTGCCGTTATAGTTGTGCTCACCTGTAATAGATTCGCATTGATATTTGGTTTGTGATCACACACGTTGTACTACATTTTTAATCCACAGGTTTCACACACCCTCATCTTGTTCAGTAAAAGAGAATGTTGTGCTGGAATGCATGATCACTAACGACATACATGTATCACGCGTTAAGATGAAAATCATCATTGTTTTTTCATAGTTTACTACTTTGGCTATGATTGGCTGGCCTTTTATGCATGCAATCATTAGTTAATAATATGCCTAATGTTACTCTGATGGTACATAGTCCTCTCAATAAAGTATTATATCACTTCCCCTTTTGTTTTTGCTCCTCAGTTATGGACGTGTTGAGAGCGTCAAGGTCCTGCGGAAGCGTGGGTCGGAGGGTGGCGTGGCAGCCTTTGTGGATTTTGTGGATATCAAAAGTGCACAGAAGGCTCACAATGCGGTCAACAAGATGGGGGACAGAGACCTGCGCACTGACTACAACGAACCTGGGTCTGTCCCTAGTGCTGTTCGGGGCCTTGATGACAACCCCCCCTCGAGCAGTCACGGGCGGGATGTTTCAGGATTCTCTAGGGGGGCAGTGGGTCCAGTGTTTGGCCCCCCTGTGTCCATTCACACCAGAGAGGGGCGTTATGAACGGATAAGAGACGGGTAAGTGGACATGGTCTCCCTCTGAAGTACTGGGGGATCAGGGTATCAGTAAAAAAATAGTTTCACCCTGCAATAAAATGAATTCATTGTTGGGTTATTGATAAGACCAGGGAAATATAGTCCTTAGTTTTAAGTTTTAAAGTTAACTTAGTGAACGATCCCTTCTCCATCTTCACAGACCTGGCCTTTCTCATGGGATCTAAGTGAATTATTTAGGCAATCTATTGGTCATTAAAGAGGTATGGATGTATGAGGTAATATCATTCAAAAATTTGGATTTATTGTGTGAGACGTATCCTGCTTTCAAGTTGGATATTACACCTGTGGGGAATATCCTGGTGAGTTTGGATACTATTTTGTTGGAATTTATCCTGGTGAGTTTGGATATTTTGATTTTCCTAAACATGGATTCTATCTGCGGTTTACCTGGGATCTGCGTTCCTTGGAAGTAAATTGTTACCTCTGATGGATTAAATACCCCTATCTTTTCTTGAATTATAATCAGGCAGGTTAATTCTCGCATGGACTATACATCAGAAAAGACAGGGAGTATTCAGGTTTTTTTCCTCTCACCACCTTTACACTGCTGGACATAGGGCATTTTTCTGGAAGTCTTCAAACGAAGGATATGTGCTACTCGTCTGGATTTAAATAACATGGACCAAAGGATGTAAGTTACCATTGTAAGGATGTAAGTTGGCTAGGCATCATCACAGGGCCCCATCTGTACATCACTCACTGCTAATTGATCATTTTCAGGGGAAAATTACATTTTACAGGTTATAATTGTAATTTAGTGTGGAGCTTATATCAAACGGAACTAATCGTAACCAGAGGAGTAAAAAATCACCCATCAAGACGTTTTCAAGGGAGTAGTTTTGGGAGAATGATGGCCATGAAGACACTTGAAGGCGTGCAATTTGGATGTACCTGCCTTGTGGAAGTATGGACGTAACCCCCAAAATTGGATGTAAGGATGTTGGGTAAAGGATGTACACAGACGTGACCACAGTTCCCTTGCAGGATTACTCCGCTTCTGTGTGGATTTAGCTGTATATCCTCTCAGCATCAGCATTTGGGGTTACGAACCAAGAACCGAAACATCAGCATTGCCAAAGAAAACCCAACGAAGCATGAAGAGGATCCACGTGGTGATGGGAGTAGACTGTATTTGGCCCTTGGGATATGTAATAGTTCTATTTTAAGGAATTCATTACGTTGCAGTGGACTAGGATTATTCCATTCATTTTGGTGAGAGAAGATACTTTTTTTACAGGCACGTATGCAAACTGGCTTGCTAGTTTTGGAGAGGAATAATTCCAAGTCTATTTTTGGAAAGTGATATGCAGATGACTCAGACTTTATACTAGGTGACCATAAAACAAGTTGGATTTATGTTCAGTCTGGCCCAAATCTAGTGTCACGTTGGAATGCGCTGTGTCCTAAACTGTGACTCATCCTTTTTTCCAATTATTTCTTTAGTACTGTATCAATCGTTGTCATGAAAATATCAATTTCTTTGATTATTTTGTTTTCTTCCTTTTTCCATCATAAGAAGAGATTAAGAAATTGTGGATTACATCTCCGATTCCTACCCAACCAGTGTTCTACTTGAAGACTTGATAAACATGAGAACATTTTTGCTAAATTTTTTCAAAAATCTGAATGATTTTTGCTTTTTATTCCGGCATACACAATTCTGACCTCCTAGATTGTATTTGGGATTATAGGTTCGGTTACTGCTTTTGGAAAAGGTTGGTATTGTCCTGCCCTCTGCATCTCTCTTTTCCTAACCCAGAATTGCACCCTTGTCTTTTTCCTTGTCCCTTGCACTAATTCTTAGAGCTTTTTGAGAAAAAGATGCAGCTGCTTGGGCCAGAGGGCCTCTGCAGTCATGGTCTGTGCCAATGCCCTGTGTTTCTTTTTCTTCCTTGCTCTCTTCCTGGCACTCTCCCTGTCTTGCCCCCCCTCCCCTCTCTCTCATTCTGTTGCCTTCTCTTCTTTTCCTGCTTTTGCTCTTAGCAACTAGGTGGCTTAATATAGGCTAGGTAAGATCCATCCGGTCCACCAGCGTTTTCTGTACCTGCGAGACCGCCTGTTCTTACTTGATTTAGAGATCGTATTTGGTCTGAGTCGAGAGTTAAATGTACTCGCTCACTCTGACAAATGCCATATGTGATTTAACTGTTGCTTTAAGCCTTCACATATCTTCCAGATAGGCTAATATTAAAATAATACGATATTGTTCAGCAGTTTAACAGCTCACCGGTACATTAATGTTAAGTTTTTGCAACAGAAATTAAATGGGTTGATGCATTTTTAATTTTCTTTCTGGCCCTTTTAGTTAATGTCCTGGGGTTATTTGACCTTTGCCGTAGGCCACCCTAAAGCGAAGCCCCATTGTTTTATTTACTAAGGGATACAAGCTATTGTCTGTCTGCGGAAATACTCGAAAATGAGGTTAACTTACCTGCCGTTATACAACGTTATGAATTGTGGGGCGAGAAAGTATTGACATTGTTGATAAATTGAGCCTAAATTAAGTTAAAATAAATGAATTTCTGGGCTGTTTAAGAATGCTCAAGTAACGCATTATATAATAACAATGTATTCGTTCAGTAATTGCTCAATAAAAAGCTAGCTAACTATTTTCTCATATATGGTAGAATTCTGGAACATTGATATACTTAATATCAGAAGTATGAACAAAATTATAGCAACTTGTTTTTTGTGCAATTATAACCAGGGTTCAAAATGGTGATCACTGCCTGTACCAACACCATCCTACCCTCCTTTTTGCGCAAGTGAAGTTCAGAATAACAGAAAATATTCATATTAGCAGTGGTGCATCATAAACTTTGTCTGAACTCAATCAACTTTCCAAAACTAACAGCTGCTTCCTATCACTACCCTGATTTCCATGTAAACAGGATTCCTAGGGAAATCGGTCTTCTCGCACTCATGTCATTTAAATTTAACCATTAAACTGGGGGAGTAGGTTATTTACTCTGCAAAACTTTTAAGCTTTTCTTACCCCAACCAGCTGTAGTCCAATGTTCACCATATAAGATTTTAGGCTGGATATCTGTTTTTTATTGACATTGTAGTTTATTTAGCTGATTTTTGTATTCACAGAAACTTACAGTAATGAGTGCATACCTTTTCATACTTAAAAAATTGACATGACAACTGCTGATGTGAAATGGGGCTTTATTAAATGCATTCAATTTTAATGTCACCGTCGCTCAGGTCTGAATTAATTGTCCGCTCTATGGCAGCGTTTGCGCTTTTTGCATTGTACCTATCCCACATTGTTGCACATGGATAATGATTCTTGCTCTGTGTGTATATTACATTTTCCTTCTATAGCATTTCAGTATTTGTCTTTATCTTGTTGGTGGGTTCCTTAAATAAACTTGAATGCTTGGATACACATGGACAAGACAGCATGGAGCCCCAAGATACTTTACAAACTATGGAAATATTTTATAAATTGAATGCAACATTGAAACAAATCCATTTTAAGATATGCATTAAAAACAGATTAAAGTTTTTAGCTAATGCAGTTATCCATATGCAGTATTTTTTACTGATATAATTGTGACTTATTTTCTCAGCACTATTTTTGTAACATGTCAAGACCAACTAGGACTGACCCCATTTAGTCAGATTCTCCCCTATTTTAGTGGATGTACTCATTGCAATGTCTGTGGGTCATTGTAAACCACTGGTACGATGCTTATTTTCCATTGACCACATCAAAGTGCACCTTTGTGCCGATACTGCTCTGTGCCAATACGGCGTGGTCAAGTTTAGTCCTTGTTGTGTTTCCACAACCAATCAGAGAATGATTTCCCCATTGTAAACTTTTGTGATTGACCGCTAGAGAGAGGGAATTCATGCATAATGGTAGGTTGTAATTTTTACTTGCACACTACGCTCGTAAATCATTTTTCCTTGTCTCATGTCTATTTTTAGGAGCAAATTCTCGTGAAATGGGGGCACTGTAGAGCCCTGCTAGAGAAGAAATTCACGCAAATTTACAACATGTATAAAGGGGAAAACGATGATGTATGCCTCAATTTGCAAACAATATAAATGAAATGATTGTTAGAACAGCAATACCAGAACGTTTTAGTCTGATTCAAAGAACTGTTTGCGTAGATAAGTATTTTAGTTTAACGTGTGTAGAATTTTGCTGGTGAAAAGGCTACTTCACCAGACCACCGAACTGTATTGATGCCACATAAAGACTATGGTCACAGCCCACCCATCACATCTTCATTGCTGGACAATAATTGAACACTGATAAACGAAATGATGTTATTACAATGGGCTGTGTACCTTCAGATTACCCACCCGGTACAGCCAGAAGAGGACTGGCTACCTCCTTGAGTCTGGCCTCTCTCTAGGTTTCTTCCCAGGTCCCACCTACTAGGGAGTTTTTCTAGCCACTGTGCATCACTTGTTTTGCTTGCTTTTGGGGGTCTCGGGCCGGGTGTCTGTCAAAGCACTTTGTGACAACTGCTGTTGTAAAAAGTAGAGCCCGACCGATATGAGATTTTTAAATCCAATACCGATTTTGAATGGGAAAAATTTGCAGATACGATACAACTTTTTTATTACTATAGCTGAGATGAAAAATCTACATTTTCCTGAATGGATTGTACTTTAAACCAGACTCCAAAGACACTCAAAGCAGGGTACCCGCGGGTCCTTAAAAAGTCTTAAATAGTCTTAATTTAATTTTCCAGAATTTAAGGCCTAAAATGGTCTTAAAAAGTCAAAAATCTGATTTACCAAGGTCTTAAAAAATTAGTCATGCTAATTGTATTGTTTTGTATTTTGTTGAAGGAAACCATAAGCGCTTTTCTGAGCAACTTAACTACTAAACAATTGCTGGCAGATTACTGTACAGTAATAACAGGTGATTGCTGCTGCTCCGTAGGCTTACCTCAAATCAACTCCGCTAATTTGTTCGCTAGTTAGCTTATCAGCTTTGTCTGTTTCTAAGTGTTATTTAGGATATTTTTATTTGTGTCCTTGCAGTGTTGTTTACTATAATGTTTTTGTGATCAGTATTAGATAAATGTAAATTTCCACAGTCTCGTTTTGTTGTTTTTAGCGCAGGTGTATTTTGCGATTCATATTACTTTTGAAAAATTCCTTTTAGCAACTTGAGAGCCAGGATTCTTGGCGTTACTTCCATTAAGTCGTTTGATCTGCTGGTCGTGATTCTACTGCAGACTTAATTATCCACAGTCTATCATGCGCACGTAAAAATGCTGCAGGCAAAATAGAAGATAAGATACATTTAGAAGTGTTCCTTTACTTAATATAATGAAAATAAATAACTTATTTGCAACTATATAATTAAAAGACATTGCTTTCTTATCAATTTCAAACATTCAAATGAAGTAGTGCGCTGGTCACCCTCAAAGTAACCATTCAATGTGCGATCTCCAAACAATTACCAATACCATTTCATTAAATAAATCCTGTTGGTATTGGCTATCATAATAATATGACAGTGCATACCTACTTCTGCTTATCCAATTAGGCTAGCTTGTGCACAGGCTGGCAGCTTGTGCACAGGCTGGCAGCTTGCTGGCTCGTCATTTAAATGGTTTGCTTACTTTGCCGAAATAGGTCATATACCTTCTCATAATAGCTTTCTCCTGACTGGAGAAACCATATTAATTCGACAACACACAACAAAGAAGAAACTTATCTCAACAACCTTTCGAAGGTTAATTGTTTCGCCCCAAAACTGCGGTGCTCGCTGTTATTGCTAGGTTTCTATTCATTATAATAGCGTGCTAAAGTACCAGTCCCAGAGAGCTAACGTTAGTTACATAGCTAGATAAAGTAGATGTCATGGAAATGGTGAAACGCAGGTGTTGACATTCTCAAGTTTTGGAAAACATTTTTATGCCAGAGCTGGAGTAGTAAACACTGCAGGCATTTTTGACTTCAGCAGCTAGCATCGGTACAGCAGTTAATACTCAGTAACTAAATATGGCCATAGCGTCTATCTATCTTATAACCCCAAAAGCCTTTTTATGCAATGTAAAACTTTGTGTGCATTTTGTGACTTACACCGGAAAGCTGGTTTTCAACTCACCTTTATGAGCAGCTTGTTATGAGCAACTCTTTCATCCCCACTGTTTTAATCTTTTTAAGATAATGTCTTCTTGTAATGCTCAAACCTATATTCGGCAAATAAGGAATTGCAAACAAATATCGGTCGTTATCGGTGGAAATATCACCGATACAAATATATCTGTAAACTGCTAATATTTACCGATAATATCGGTCAATGAATATATCGGTCGGGCTCTAGTAAAAAGGGCTTTACAAATAAATTTGATTCCACTTTCAGAATTGTGCTTAAATAGCTATGAAACCTATTTCTTGATATTATAAAAATATGGAAAGCAATTCATTTTTCCATAAACAAGGTAGTGTTTTGTTTTAGGAAAAAAAGCAATGCCTAAAATTTACGACAGTTATCTAAAGATGGACCTGTGGTTGCCACAAATCCTGTTGAATTGGGAAAGCAAGAAATAAAGTGATTACAATCATTGTACCCATAACTATTTTTATGTAATGATGGTATAACTGCATAAAATGGCATTTTTCATTTAGAATCCTCAAGGAAATGTGTCAAAGCAATGAACATTGGCTGTTGAATTTCTCCATTTTGTAACCCCACCCACTGGTCCGCTTTGTCTCGGATGAATACTAGATATTTTTTTCTTTTAATATAGACCGTTACGGAACGCTACTCAGCAGGAAGTATGTAGATTGGTACACCATCCGTGCCTTGATGGGTGTGTACTGGCATGGTGCTGTAATGGATAATGGTCATAAGTGAAGAGATGGTAAGACTTTTTTTAGGAGAGGTAATTAAAAATGTAGTACTGAATTAAAAAAAGTCAAACCTAAGCCTATATGAGAAATGTAAAATGTATTTATTTGTAAGCTAGGTGAATTGTAGTATCAGCAGAGGTTGCGTTAGCTTTCAGAAGTCTTTATCTGCAAACACAGACTCCAAATATCTGTGTTTTAATGATTTTACCCATGTTGTAATTTAAGAAATGGGTGTACTCGTTGCCCTAGAATGCATGAGCTATGCCTCTAGTGCTTGAGGGCCACACTGAGCTTTTGAAACAAAATGAAGGGCCGCATTTCATAGTGATGCATGTATATTATATTATATAAAAAAATGTGTATAATTAATATTTCATTATTTTATTCAATCATCTCGTCAAAACAAACAGTATGCACAACAAAGAATATCCCAGTCTTAACTGGTTTGACAAATTTTTACACTATCTATAAATAAAAATCTGAATTTAAGAATAAAGAATTTAAGAATAAAGTGAATATTCGGAACATAATTTATATTGCAGGTCAAGAATGTGTAATATTTATTAGAAATGTCAATATTTTACATCCTTCCCTATAGCTAAAATGACAGAGGGAAACGGATAATGACCTAATCATATACTTTTCTGTTAAGGTATTTGATTGTTTTATTATAATCAGTACACAATTATTGCTGTACTCACTGTAATTTAACAAAATATAAATAGCTTAATCTGTATTTCTTTAAGATCAGCTGACGCTCTAGAGCGTCAAAAGCTCTATCTCATTAACCATACATGCTAACTAAAGCGTGGTACCGTTGGAAAGTGGAAGATCAGACAAAAAGAATGAGCGGTGGCTCATTCCTGTTGGTTAAACACAGCCAGAGATATGGTGCCTCAAAGTTGGTCATGTTTTTTAGGCTGTCACCTATTTTACTAAACACATTACAGACAGGAAGTAGGAAGTGAAAATGACAAAATAACAACTCTAATGATGTACGATATCATCCTGCATAACCAACACTTTTTTTTTTTAAAGGGAAAAATGAATGGGATTTAAAAAAACGTATATAAATATAGTAAGAAATGGATGTAGCATTTTGATTTTGACTTGTTTGCATGGCCTCCAAACTTTGCACACTGGTCCAGGAGCCCTGGGGGCTTGACAATAAGCAATAAAAAGCCTTATTCATTAGTGGTGGGGGAAAAAATTGATTCTGTTAAGTATCGCGATATTTTGTGCACGCAATTATATCGATACCAAAGCGTAAAGTATTGCAATATTTAATTATAAAATTATCTGTTTTACTTTCTGGTTTTCTCCATTGGTTTTCTCATTTGCGTATTACACCCACAAGGTGGTGCTTGTTGCGCTGCTTTGTTGTCGTGCATTCAACAGCAAATTCAAATGAAAATGGCTTTACCGTCACAACCGGTTGTACACAATGCTCCGTCTTCTTTCAAATCGAAAGTGTGGGTAAGTTTCAGTTTGGAATGCCAATATTCCAAAATGGATTATGGTTGATGACCAATTGCAGCCAAACTGACTGGACTCTAGTAGTAAACATTTTTGTTTATTTTTCTCAATTTCTGTCTCTTAATTACTC
>JACXGM010005005.1:24441-36338 GCA_016801145.1 Umbra pygmaea
TATTATGCTAGTTATTCATTATGCCAGTATTGTATTTATATATTAAAATTATTGTATGTTTTATTATCATCATTATCAACAATCATCACCATAATTATATTACTATTTATTATGCCATTTATTCATATGTTCGTTGTAGCTACCGATTAGTTTCCGTAACCAACATGTCCCAAAGCTCATCGGTAAAAATACGGTTTGCGGGTGAACTGGTTTGCCTTGCGCATCAGATAATCCTCTACCACCTCCCTCCAAACTCCTCACCATCTTCCAACTCAATGCCCTCGCTGTCAAAATCCTCCTCTGTCGTAGCCATTTTCAAAAACAAATGCACGTGTATGTCTGATTGATTGATGTGATTTTCAGCGAACAATGGTACATTTGGGTGGTTACATCATCTATAAAAAACTCCACATGAAACATCTCATGTGTATTTTAATCAATAACAGTGCATTATATGCTGCACGCATCATGAAAAGGTTGACAAATACAAAATGCTGCGCAATGCAGTAACCGGCGGAAGACATAATGTTTCGCCGCGCAGTATCCGTCACAAATGTGTTAAAATATTTTTTTGTTATGTTCAGGGAGCTCACCATTCATATGAGAGGTCTCCTTTTGAGAGAATAATTACCGGTACGTCCTGTCCTGTAATAAGGTCCTGTGACCTAAATGTTCATGGACAACATTTTGGCACTACCCTCCTAAGTTTTTACACTTCAGTTAATGCATAGATGATAATGTTTACAGAATTAAATGTGACATTGCAGTCTTATTTTGCTCATTTTTTGTAATGCCTTTGAATAATAAGGGGGACATGAATCGCAATATATCGCAGAATCGAATCGCAATACTTGCTGTATCGCAATATTTTAAGAATCGCAATAATATTGAATCGTGGCCCAAATATCGCAATACTATTGAATCGTCACATTGTTGCCAATTCCCACCCCTATTATTCATTATGGTTTAAATGCTTTTACATATAAAAAACAACAAAAAATACATACGTTCTTTGGTATAAATATAAAAAAAACATAAAATTAAATGACCCAGGATGTTGGATTTCATTTTTCCATGTTGTAGCCATGGGTCTGTTGAGTCGAGATCCATAAGGCACTTCACTATAGGTCAAAGTATGACCTTTCTAGAGGCCAAAAAGTCAACTATGTGCCAGGCGGACCTAAAACCCCTTACACTGTGAAGGGTTAAGGTATATATCTTAACATTAGTATGTCAGAACTACTATTTTGTTCACCCAGAGGTGTTGCAAACTGCCCAAATTTGTCTTTCCTTTCCGAAGGTTTATTATTCATTCTTGTGATGCCACAGTATGTAGTGACTAGCCTAATAACTTGCAGCCTTATTAGTCTGTCTCCTGGGACAAAACAGACCGATAGGCAGTGGTAAAAAATGCAGACAGTCAGTGGACAGTGGAAGTTTTTTTTGGTCCTATACTTATGTGCGCTTGTCCGTGATCATTCTAATATATTATGCACCTATATTTATAAAAATATTAGGCTACATGAAAATAGCAATGAGAAAGCAATTTTGTCAACTTTGTTGGAGAATTGTGACTGAAGTGTTTTTCAATAATAGGCATGCATGGCTCTGTCTTTGGTAATGATTATGCATTTTAGGTGGTGATTTTGTGTGCAACAAATCACCTAATTGCAGGAAAGCATTATCCCATATAAATTGCTTTACTTATTAAAAAATTTGAAATAATTACAGTTTTACAGCTTTATAAGCGGAAGTAGACTCGTTATCAATAATGAGAGTTCATAGTGGAACAGCTACATTTCCATTTAAACAGTTACGTGAATCAGATTGACCAATTCGTTAGTATTGTCATTCCAATCGTTACATGGTTGAGCAATTCCACAGTTTCCTATCTATATACTGCGTTGTACAGTAGGCTACTATTCCCTCTCTGGCACTAAGAATATATATATATATATATATATATATATATAAAAGCAACTGAAGCTTGGTACCCTTGGAAAGGGGAGACTTAGACGCAAATAATGAGTGGTGGCACATCTCTGTGTGTTACTCACAGCCAAAGATATCGCGCCTCAAATCCAACGATGGTCTTTCTTCTTTACTAAGAATATCACAGACAGGAAGTAGGAACTGAAAATTACAAAATAACATATTTTTCAATAACATAGGACATCATCCTGCATAAAACAACCATTTTTGGAGTTGGAATTTAGCTGGGTTTTTAAAAACGTTATAGATATCTAGTTAGAAATGAGTGTAGCATTTTGATGTTGACTTGATTGTATGGCCCCTAAACATTGCACACTGGTCCAGGACCCCTGGGGGCTTGACAATAAGCAATAAAATGCCTTATTCACTATAGATTACATGCTTTTACATGTAAAAATCAACAAATAATACATACGTTCTTTAGATTTTTGGGATAAATATTGAATAAAACATAAAATTCAATGACCTGGGATGTTGGATTTCATTCATCCATGTTTTAGCCATGGGTCATCTGAATCCAAAACCATAAGGCGATTCACTGTAGGTCAAAGTATGACCTTTCTAGAGGCCATAAAGTCAACTGTGTGCCAAGCGGACCTAAGAACCCTTAGACCTTTAAGGGTTAAACAATGACAGGAATGAGAGGTTTATTTTGTCATTGGTACCATACATATTGAGTACAAATAAAATTACATGGAATTTATTACGGTGTGTGAGAACAACTCGTGACAACAAGCAGGCCATGGCAATTCCTGATTTTCTGAGGATCTTGCAGCAGGTAGCCTTTTGATCCAATATTTTTTATTTTATATAACCAGATGGGCACTTTAAGAAAAGTTTCTAATTTAAAACGCCAACCTGGCCAAGGTTAAAGCGCCATGGTGCAAGATGACATAAATTTACACAAGAAGAATAAAAACAAAAATAGATTGCAGATAATTGGAGTAAACAATTTACATGTACGTTAGTGCAACAAAGTCTGAATTAGCGAGCTATTTAGTAATTGGTATGTGAAGTGGAAAGGCAAAAACAATGGATTATTTAACATGTAAAGGCTGCTGACAATAAGTTTTGATTAAGTTTATGATAAAATGTACATGTAGGATATGGTACATTTCAGTTAGTTTTCTTTAGAAAATCCTTTACGTGTTGTCTAAGGACATTAGCTACATTTCTCCTGGCAGAGTAGGATTGGAACCTGTAATTCAGCAGTATTTCTGCACCAGAAGCAGGCCACTGGACCACCATAGGACACCATTTTTGTTTTTTTCTGTCTTGTAGGAGCTAATATAAAAGCAACTGAAAGATTAGTTTGGATTAGCCAGATGTTCTGTTTCTGATGACACTTTTGTATAGGAAACTTGTAACTAACATATTACATTCAGAAAGTAACCTAGCCTATCTGTCAGTAACACCTGAATGAAACCAATAAGACAGTGTCAAGCTGTGTATTTTAACTAAGGGAAATACACAGAGAAATGCTGTCACGTTTTCTTAAGTAGTTGTTCATAGATGTACTTGTAGATAATACTTTTTTTAAATGACTAAAACTGTAACTAAACAATTAAACTTTAATAGAAATATAACTGAATTAGAAACAAAAATTAGCTAGAATAGTTTAGAAACTGAATCTCTAAATTGAATTATAAAGTTTACTTTCAAAATGATTGGAAATAAACTAATTTGAACACAACTATAATAACCATTTTGGAATGCACTACATGTTGCAGCAGTTCTCAGAACAATTGAGATTGTTTTGAACTACTATCTTAAGACCACTAGCACGTAATTTAGGTCATACAACATATCAGCAGAAACAAAGTCTGTTTAAACATTACCAATTCGGTAACAAGCACTGTGATTGTGAGGAAATGCCACTCTTTTCTCATACATTTGAACAGTAAAAATATATCTGTGCATTTTTGGGTATTATTTTAACTTTACCATTATTTAACCTCGCAAGTTGACTAAGAACCAATTATTATTTACAGCAAATTATCTCAATCTCTGGCAAAAATGTCAATACTGGCTGTTAATGTCAAAATAAAATATGCCATTTGTAAGTTCAACCTTCAGTTTTCATACATTTGCTTGGGGATAAGGTCCTCAGTCAAGTTCTTCACATTTTTATCTTAGATAATTTGGTATACACTACATATTCATAGCATTATTGTCATCAGTGCAAAACAAATAAGTGCTGAGGAATGGAAAATAGTTTGCTTTTTAACAATCTCATTGTCTCGCCTGAAAATCCAAAATGTCATACTTTTGGCAACATCAGTTTTTGCAAGATATATAATTAACCTAGGTGCATATCAAGACCTACAAACAAGCGGTTAGCCCTAATGTGTTGCAAAATAAAGGTTGTAGAGTTAATTTCTTTGGGGTTCATCAACAGTCAATACTTTTATAACACACTATTTTATAATTCCATAGGTAATCACAAACTTCTCCATAGGTAATCACAAACAATGACTTGTATCTCTATAGATCCCACGTTCAGCAGCGTCCCTGTTTGTGTATTTAAGTTGATGTTCTTAAAGTGCATAGCCTATTGTTAGCTCAATGGTTTGTTGGAACTGTCCATTAGTTTCCTGCCAGTTTTAATATAGTTTTTGGGATCACAATAACACTCTCCCCATCTCTCTCTTTCTCTCTCATCTCTCCTTGGTCCATCCTGTTTCTTACAACAGCTCAGAGAGCCGGGAGCGGGCATATGATCACAGCCCATATGGCCATCATGAGCGTGGTGGCACTTTTGATAGACAGCGGCACTACAACACAGACTATTACCGCGACCGCACCATGTTTGCAGCTGGAGTTAGCCCTGGCCCTGGAAGTAGTGGCGCTATGAGCGGGAGCTTTGAAACACCAGATCCTCATTTTGAGTCCAGGATCCGAGGAGATCCCTTCACCTTGTCTAGTGCGGCACGTCGCGACCCTTATCGAGATGATAGGGGGCGCCGTGTTGACAGAACTTACCACCACCGCCGCAGTCGGTCGTCTCATTCCTCACAATCTCGACACCCCTCCCCACAAAGGACCACCGGGCAAACACCCAAAGCCCCCCATTCCCCCAAAAGAGGGCCCCTCTCCCCAGGAAGAGGCCCACGTTCTAGGTCCCGCAGCAGGTCCTCTAGCTCGGATTCGGTCAGCAGTACGAGCAGCACCGGCAGTGGCAGGTAGGACGAACTTTTGTGAGGGTGGGTGATGTTATTGTTCTTATGGACAGCGGGCAAACCAATCACCCTATGTTGTAGATGGTTTTGCTTCACACTAGGATTATGGAGAGAATTTCACTGACTTGATGTGCACACTGATGTTCTGTTTAATGAGGTTAGCTAAAGACCCTCTCAACACTTCCCCCTCTGGCCTTACGTTTTTCCACTTGGCAGCAGTGATTCAAACAGCAGCTCGAGTGAAGGGTCTCGTGCACGTTCTGTCCAGTCGTCTGCCACACACGCACCTCCCTCTCAGCCCTGCTCCATGGTGATGGAGGGTGATGAGCCACGCAGAAGCTTTGGCATCAGGGTGCAGAACCTACCTGTGCGCTCCACAGGTAAGTAACAAAGGGCGTCCCTTATTAGACTTAGTCCATTTTTACTTTTACATTAATATTTTTTGTTTGTTCTTCACAAAGCATTGCCTTGTCTATCAATTAATTGTTGTTGTCCCTCCCTAGACACAAGTTTAAAAGATGGACTGTTCCATGAATTCAAGAAACATGGGAAAGTGACATCTGTGCAGATACATGGGGCATTGGAGGACCGATATGGTCTGGTGTTCTTCAGACAGCAGGAAGACCAAGAAAAAGCCCTGAATGTCTCCAAAGGAAAGCTTTTCTTTGGCATGATGATCGAAGTGTCAGCATGGAACGGCCCTGGTATGAGACTAAGAATTTCTAAATTCAATGGTGTAGTGAAAATTATTTGAGGCCTTAAATCCTAATGATGGATGTTGTTGTTTTATATTTTTTCATATCACATTAAATAATACAAACGTACCTTAAGAGTCTGGAACTCTTTGCTAAACGCATTACGTGTTAACTTCCAACTTCTCCGTGTTTGCTTGCTTTGCGACTTATTATTATGTTAATTATCTCCTACATGGATACAGTTGTATGCTAATGTGTAGGCACCCCTGATAATGTCCATGATTCTAATTTATAAATAATTGGGTGTTTGGATCACCAATTTCATTTTGATATATCAAATAACCAAAGGACAGAGTAATATTTTGGTAGTTAAATGAGGTTCATTGGATTAACAGAAAATGTGCAATATGCATCAAAATTAAATTAGACAGGTGCATACATTTGGGCATCATGTTGTTGATTTGAATACCTGTAACTACCTAGCACTGATTAATTGGAACAATCAATTGGTTTGTTGAGCTCATTAAGCCTTGAAGTTCATAGACTGGTGCATCCAATCATGAGAAAAGGTATTTAAGGTGGCCAAATGCAAGCATTTGTTCTCTTTTACTCTCCTCTGAAGAGTGGCAACATGGGGGCCTCAAAACAACTCTCAAACGACCTGAAAAAAAAAGATTGTTCAACATTATGGAGAAGGCTACAACAAGCTGTCAGAGATTTAAGCTGTCAGTGTCCACTATGAGTAACATTGTGAGGAAATGGAAGATCACTGGCACAGTTCTTGTTAAGGCCAGAAGTGGCAAGCCAAGCAAAATGTCGGAGAAGCAAAGGCAAAGGATGGTGAACGGTCAAAAACAGCCCACAGACCACCTCCAAAGACCTGCAACATCTTGCTGCAGATGGTGTCACTGTGCATTGTTCAACAATTTAGCGCACTTTGCACAAGGATAAGCTGTACGGGAGAGGGATGCGGAAGAAGTCTTTTCTGCACACATGCCACAAACAGTTGCTTGAGGAATGCAAATGCACATTTGGACAAGCCAGCGTCATTTTGAAAGAAGGTGCTGTGGACTGATGAAACAAAGATGGAGTTACTTGGTCATAACAAGGGGCCTTATGCATGGCGGCAAAAGACCATAGTGTTCCAAGACAAAAACTTGCTAACCACAGTAAATTTTAATGGGAGGTTCCATAATGCTGTGTGGACAGTGCCGGTACTGGAAATGTTAAAGTTGAGGATCGCATGGATTCCACTCAATTTCAGCAGATTACTTGAGAATATTGTAGAGGAATCAGTCACAAAGTTAAAGTTGCGCCAGGGCTGGATAATTCAACAAGACAACGACCCAAAACACTGCCTAAAATCTACTCTGGCATTTATGCAGAGGAACAAGTACAATGTTATGGAATGGCCATCCCAGTCCACAGACCTGAATATCATTGAAAATTGGTGGGGTGATTTGAAGCGGGCTGTCCATGCTCAGCGACCATCAAACCTAACTGAACTGGATGGAGAGTTTTTTTTTTTAATGAGGAATGGTTCAAAATACGTTCATCCAGAATCCAGACACTCATTACAGTCTATAGGAAGCGTCTAGAGGCTGTAATTTCTGCTAAAAGAGGCTCAACTAAATATTTATGTGATATTTCTGTTTGGGTGCCCAAATTTATGCACCCATCTAATTTTGTTTTAATGCATATTGCACATTTTCTGTTCATCTAATAAACCTCATTTCACTATTGAGCTATTAATGTCCTTCATTTATTTGATAGATCAAAAATGAAATTGCTAATCCAAGTACCCAATTATTTATAAATGAGAAACATGGAAGTTGTCAGGGGTGCCTAAACTTTTGCATACAACTGTAATTGTTTATCTGATTGTAATAGAAATCTTCTCCTCAGAAACAGAGAGTGAGAATGAATTCAGGCCATTGGATGGGCGGATTGATGAATTCCACCCCAAGGCAACAAGGACTCTGTTTATTGGCAACTTGGAGAAGACTACCAGTTACCAACAACTTCTTGATATCTTTCAGCGCTTTGGAGAGATTGTGGTATGTATATTATGATGTACAGAAAGTGGGTGCCAGTCAATTCCTTCTTAAGAACAATCCAGAATAGATGGTTCCTTTTTATGCCCTTACAGATACTTGTATCCATTTCTGTAATTTCTCCCACAGGATATTGATGTTAAGAAGGTCAATGGTGTTCCTCAATACGCTTTTGTGCAGTATTCTGATATTGCCAGTGTCTGCAAAGCTATAAAGAAGATGGATGGAGAGTATTTGGGAAGCAACCGACTAAAGGTGTTGTTTTTAAATCTGTATTGCATCAACTTTTAGTTCTGCCTAGCAGTACAAGTTACATTTTGTGATCCAGAACACAGTTGTTGTTATTTGGTTGTACATATTAACATGAAGTTTTCCTGTCTGCAGCTTGGTTTTGGGAAGAGTATGCCTACAACATGTGTTTGGCTGGATGGTTTAGCTTCCAACATCACAGAGCAATATCTCACACGTCACTTCTGCCGCTATGGACATGTAGTCAAAGTCAGTACCCTTTTCTTCATCGTCAATGTTCAAGGATACAAGAGAGACTATTGTTTCAGTTATTTAACTATCTTTTTCTTCAGGTGGTCTTTGACAGGTTAAAGGGGATGGCTCTCATCTTGTATAACAACACAGATTTTGCCCAGGCAGCTGTAAGGGAGACCAAAGGCTGGAAGATTGGTGGCAACAAAATAAAGGTTTGAAAAAAATATGTATTCAGTTTATTCATCTGACACATGGTACGCTAGATAAGAGGAGCTTATTTTGAATGTTTCTCTCTGCAGGTGGATTTTGGCAGCCAAGAGAGTCAAATGGCTTTTTATCGCTCTATGCAGGCCTCTGGTCAAGACATAAGAGACTTCTATGAAATTCCAACTGAAAGACGGTACAGTTCAAATCTGTTATGACAGATTAATTTCAGTGAAAATAGTACTTTTCTGGTGTAAGTCTTGGGTCTCACTGCAGTGTTCTGTTTTTGTCAACCCTCTCGTTTACAGAGAGGAACGGCCAAGACCTCCATACCACGAATTCTCAGCAGAAAGAGCCTACTTTGAGAATGTGCGCACGCCTGGCACCATTTACCCTGAAGACCCTCGTCGAGAATATCCGACCCGCAGCCGGGAGAGATATTCTGAGTTGGAGCACTACCAGGGTGAACACTTTGACACACGCTACCACGAAGACCCTCGGGAATTCAGGGAGTATAGAGATCCCTTTGAGCAAGACATTCGGAAATATACTTACATCCAGCGGGAGCGAGAAAGAGAGCGGGAGCGCTTTGAGGCAGACCGTGGGAGGTGGAGCCCCTCACATCCACGGCGCCCAATCACTCCTTCTGCCTCCCCTTCACCTTCTGAGCGTGGTCCGCGAGACCCAGAGCGGCGGGTCTACAGTCAGTCCTCAGAACGAAGTGGTAGCTGCAGCTCACTCTCACCAACACGCTTTGACAAGGCTGAAAAGGCTCCTCCATTGGAACATGGAGGAAGCTTGAAGAGTGAGCGGTTGGAAAAAGAAGCCCACCCAGTCGAACCTGAGCGTGAGCGGGGAGCTGCGGTTGAGAAGAGCAAACGGGGGAGACGGAAGGAAAAAGGTGACAAAGAAAAAGGGGAAAAGACTAAGTCAAGGAAAGGTAAGGTGCAGTCTCCCAGCATCCCGGCATCTGAGACGGAGCTAGACCCCAGCCTGGATGGAGGTTCTGGTAGGGGGAAAATATCAGATCCAGACATCCTTGAAAGACTGAGATATACAGGCGACAATGAGCCTCCTCCATCTGATCCAACAATGTCAACATCTCGCAATGAACCTGTTAAAGGTGAAAGGCAGGAGATGGAAAAAGCTGAGAACTCAGAAAAGGATAGTAAAACCCGATCCAAGAAACACCAAAAATCAGACACTGGAAAAGATGGAAAAGATCCATCAGTAGATTCTCTGCGGTTGGCTGCAAGAAAGAGGCGCTTTGCAGATGCCAGTGGGAGAACCATTCGGCAAAAGAGGAGAAGGTTGGAAGATGAGGATGGTATTCAACCTCCAGACTTTGGAACTACCACTGATTTCCCAAAAGATACAGATGGTGACAGCAAGGTTCAACAGAAAGACTCCCAGCGGAGGGATTCAAGATCTAAAGCAGAAAGACTAGTGTTTCTTGCCAGTCATAAAGAGGGTCAGGATCCTGTAAACAGAGGACAGGAAGAGCCATCTGAGGGGACCATGGATCCTACAGACACAAAACCCCACCCTAGCCACAATATGTGTAGAAGGTTCTCTCATGATGGGACCATGGACCAGGAAAATTCCAGAGATCAAGATCCACCAAGTCCGTTTAAGTATGGTCCACTGGACAAGGGTGTCAAGGAAGAGCCTCTGGATATTGATCTCTCTCAGAGTTATCGCAAACAAATGGAGCAAAGGCGCCTCCATCAACAGCTGCAGGAATCAGACAAACAAGAAAAACCTGAAAGTCCACAAGGCTTAGAAACGGAAGACCTTGAGCACCGCAGTCTGGTACATGAAGTAGGCAAGCCACCTCAAGATGTCACAGATAATTTCCCATCTCATAAACTAAAGAAGCTAGAGCAATTTGATGTAGATATGAGTGCCAAGAGGGGGGACCGTGTTTACAGGAGCTTCCGGCAAAAGAGTGAAGATCCTGAATTGAACAACACTTCATCTCCAAGCTTGCAACACTTTTCTCAACATACTGAAGAGGACTTTGCAGAGTCCTCACATCTCAGGGAGGTTAAAACTGAGGATAAAAGCCACCCAGACCTGGAGTTAGCAGTCAAGAGGACACATACAATACCAATGCCCAAGCCAAGCACTCCTTTACAAATTAGTG
The DNA here is from genome assembly GCA_016801145.1 of Umbra pygmaea. Taxonomy (NCBI): domain Eukaryota; kingdom Metazoa; phylum Chordata; class Actinopteri; order Esociformes; family Umbridae; genus Umbra; species Umbra pygmaea. The sequence continues at coordinate 35,195 of JACXGM010005005.1, forward strand.
AAGAAGAGCGGGAAAAACGTTGGGAGACCAGGGTCAAGCAAGATTTTTTACCAGACTTACCTGACTTTTCAAGAGGCATTGGAAAAAATACACATAATCGCAAGCGTTTGGAGTATGGAATGGTGCATGATTTGGAGCCTGGAGAAGTACGATCTGATTCTGAAGAGGATAGAGAAAATAAACCACACTCACCTATGGCCTCCACTTCAATGCCTTTTTCTGACAGGCAGAGAGTAGACAGATTTTCAGACCCTAAGCTTGCCACTATGGAGAGGATGAAATTTTATTCATTTGCACTTGACCAAACCATCACACCAGATACCAAGGCCCTGTTAGAGCGAGCGAAGTCCCTGTCCTCCTCTAGGGAGGACAACTGGTCGTTCTTAGACTATGAGTCACACTTCACTGGTTTACGCAGTAGGAAAGATACTGAGAAGGTGGAGTCAGCACCTCGACCTACACCCTCTTGGTACAAGAAAAAAATTCGTAGTGGTGGATCTGAAGACAAACTAGATGACCGGAAGGAAGAACCCAAGCCCAAACCAGAGGAACATGAACGTAGAGAACTTTTTGCCTCCCGCTTTCTTCACAGCTCCATCTTTGAGCAGGACTCAAGACGGCTTCAGCACCTAGAGAGAAAGCATGAGGATCCTGAGCAGAATCAGGCACAACAAACAGGCCAGCAAGGTCTAACTGATGGGCAGCCTGATACAGAGCAAGTTTACCTTTTCCATAGCCGCATTTTGGAGTTCACGCGCCTGCAGCAGCAGAAAGACCAACCGCTAAAGGAAGTAAAGAAAGTGGATTCTGTTGACGGGAATAAGGTTGAGAAGTCAACTGAGATAGAACAGCAACCTTCGCAGTCACCTAAAGCTTTTGAACCTGTATTGGATCCAGATATTAAACCTATTAGCCCAGCTGAGGACCACATGATTCCCCAGCCCACAATTATGCCCAGGGAAATGTCTCCGCCCAAGCAAATTTGTCCACCCCCTCCTCCCAAACAGATTTCTCTACCAAAGGAAATATCTCCACCTCTTCCACCAAAGGAGATGTCTCCGCCCAAAGAGATGTCTCCACCCCTTCCATCAAAAGAGACTCCTCCACCCCTTCCATCAAAAGAGACTCCTCCACCCCTTCCATC
>JACXGM010005006.1:0-22680 GCA_016801145.1 Umbra pygmaea
CAGAACGCAACGCATGCTATTATTATGTAGGAACATACTCTGCTGTTGAGTCTCCTTCACTTATCGCTCCAACCTGTTTCTTTTTCAATCCCTCATTACGGTCATGCTCCGGTGCCATGCCATTTATGTTTTACAGAGTCTGCACATAAAACTTTTTTGTTGAATTGAAAGTGGAGTTCTGCCATAATATCGAAGATTTTGTTCAGACAGTTAAAAAAAATGTTCTTTAAGTGACGTAGCTTCACCACACAGCGAGCAACAAAATAGACCCAACGAACCGATAATGAAATGCGTTGCCAACAATTTTAATAATCGATTTTTATCGATGACATCGATTCGTTGTTGCAGCCCTAATAGTTTTGGTAACAAATAGTGTTAGGTACTTAACAGAAATTAAGAAGCATAAAAACAATTTAATGTATAGCACCCAGACCCAGCTAAACACCCATAGCCTACCTTTGAAATAAAGCAGCTGTTAGTAAAGCAGTAAAGAATAAACTGTTAATAAAATTACCTGAAATTCCCATCAATGAACCCAACCTTCCGTACACATTCCACTAGCCTGAATGACGTGAACAACTTGGACAACAAAGTGATGTGAGCTGTTATCAGCCACAAGATACTACAGCGACAAATGCAAAAACGTCATGTGCTACTGAAACAACCCAATGTTGCACATGTGTATTAGTATGTATTCATTTCAGGTCAAAAAGACCTTACAACCATTTTCTCCAAAATAGACTACTGTAAAGTAGTAGCAGTAGCCCATAGACAATAGAAATATGCAACAGCAACTCCCAGTACTCAGCTGTGCTTCCACCCTGTATAATGTGCATTCTATTAAAAAATAATTTTATAATAATAATAATAATAATAATAATAATAATAATAATGCCTTTTAAACCAATAGATTAGAATATTTTTATAAGATACTTCAGATGTTCCGTCTTTCTATTTACCATTACATATTCATCATTTGTCATATTACAAAAACTGTTTGCAAAATGTGAGCATTTGAGAATGCTATTTGCTGGGAGAGCTGCAATGTCAACCATGTAACGTTACAGCCCTAATACACATTGAATGATCTTTAAAAAAGGTCTGTAGAAACAACTTTAAATCAGATGATAATGTAAGAATGGGGAGAACAATCACTTTTTTCTATGGGTTTGGAGTAGGAAGCACAAAGTGAGATATTATATTCAGATTGCAGATTATATTCAGAATAGTAACAGACAAAACATGTTTTAGTTCTCCCTGCGTGCTAGCTTGAGGTCTGTGTGTTTTAGACATACCTGTGAGGAAGTGCAAAGTTGTCACTGAAAATGCCCTGCAATTTCTCCACCACGTCATCCGCAGTGATGGGGATCAGGCTGCCGTACTTCTGAAGGGATTCGTCTAAGATCCCTGAAACGATGGGAAAATTATTTTGGGGGAAATTAATACAGAGTAACTTGATGACAGAACAACATATGACCATAAGTTTAGCTGGTACAGCTTAAACCAATTTACGTGGATTTGAGTGTGTTTTTCTGAATATATCTACATTTCCCAGAATAGATTCACTAGGTTATACCCTATTTTACTTCTCCGAATCTAAGAATGACAAATGGGCGTAATTAGAGATGCACTGATATATCAGCATGTGGGGTGCAGGGAAGACTCCTGTGGTGCAAGTCACGCTCAAATATAACATTGTTTTACACATTACGATGTCATTGTATCATTCAATATATCTGCATATTTACATAGCTACCATTAAGAATTTAAACAGTTTAATCAAACAAAAACATTAGCCTGAGTGTTAGTTCTTTCTCCACATCAGCCATTAAAATACCAAGATCATCAGCCAACTGACGATACATATTTAAAGGCCAATGCCAGCCAATCTATAGGTGGATCTCTAGATGTACAGGTAATGCTTATTTCAACATGGGAAGTTGACAGAAATATTTGCCTAATGTGTTAGACAGCCCAATGTTAAGCAAGTAACCAAGCCATTGCTGGTTTAAATCCCAGAGCTAACAAGGTGTCTTTTTGCACTGGAGCAAGGCTATTACCTGTAGTTGCTCCTAGAAGGTGCTCTCGATAAGAGCAAAAACGACTGAAATTAAGGCTTTTATTTAATTGAAAACCTAGTTAATTTAAACAAGCAATGGCAATTGTCCAAAAGAATATAATTGGCTCCATTACCATGCACACAGCTAATGTGTTCCTCAGTGAGGGCGACCTCCACAGGTTTCTCTCTAACGGCGGAGTAGGATGAGGATTCAAGCTCCCTCTTGCCTGCCATGTGACTGGACTGGTATTCTCCAAAGAAACCGTTCAACCGGTTGTCTGCAGGGGTAATAAAAAAATACAGATGCCTTACATCTTGCAATTATAAATACTTGGTAATCTGAAGTTGACTGGTAAACTTACACTGGAATTTGTTCAAATGGCTATTCATTTCCGTGAACGAAAATGGAAGACAGGCGAGTGTTCAGTGTGTTAAAATGCCTTCCAGGCCTCTTACCTCTTTCCGACCCATCCAAGCAACCGTTGTCTGACGATGGGCTGCTCAGGCCCAGGTCTGATCCCTTCCTTTGCCGGTTGGCGTAGAGGCTGTACTGGCGCCACCTCCTTGCCCTCCGGTGCCCCAGCGTGCCGACCCACAAGGCCCGCTGGCGCCAGGTCTTCCAATGCTGAGTGAGACGGAACCGCAGGCCGGCGTGTGACCGGAGATTCCGCAAACGCCTCAGCCTGTGCTGCCGGAGACCATTGAGCCTGGACTGGAATGGGGCACTAGGAAATTCCACGGCTTCCGGGTCGGCCGGGTTGTTGTTGTCCTGAGCCTGGTCGCCCAGTGGTGCTTGAGGCAGGGGATGATTCTGCTCCTCTGGGGGTGCGGTGGAGACCATAGGTGGAACCTCCCATTCAACCTCTGCTTCTTCATCCTCCTCCTCCTCCTCCTCCTCCTCATCATCCCAACACTCAGCCTCAAAATCCACCTCCTCGCCTTCCTCATCCCCATTCTTCTCCCCCTTTCCCTTATCCTCAATCTCGCCCCCCTCCATCTCCTCTAGGTACTCAGACTCCCATGCCATCGTTTCCTTCTGGCCCAGCTTCAGGTGCATAGGGCCGGGCATCTGGTGGGGGGAGGTTGGGTCCATTCCCAGGTGACCCCCGGAGAGCCCCACGACACCATCTCCTCCACCGCCACTGTCCTCCTGGCCCACAGCCAGGCCCAGCTCTCCTTGCCAGTGGTTCTGTGCTAGCCTGCTACCTCTCTCCCTCATGGTCCACGGGCACCCCACAACCTGCGCCAGCTCGTTGCCTTTGGGAAAAGGGGAGAGTTGAGACAAACGCCACGTCAGTTGCTAGCCACGCATAAATCTAAAAGATAGACGACAAAATCACTGACATGCGAAGGGTTTAGCATCCACCGTTAAATAAAACGTGTGATTCCGTAATTGCTTGCTGTTCAAGGACTTATCGTAGGATAAAAACCGTAGTAACACAACGTTAATTGATTCTTCATCCCGTTTGCAAAATACTTTTGTCACAGGCTACTGAATGTATTTGTTTAGATGACGGACAAGCTAGCTAGCACACTAATATACCGTATTTAGGAAGCATGTATATGGAAGAATATGGATCACTATTGCCATACCTAGTTGTATTTCACATTGCCCTTATTAATCTGAATAATATTGCTAAATTGGCTACCAACATTAAGTATTCAATGGTGATGGTTTGACACAATAATCGTTCTTGCCAAGTGGCTAACTAGCAGATGATCAGCCTGCCGTGTGCAGTTAGCAGTCATCAGATGCTAAGCTAACGTTAAAGGGACTAGATATATATAATGTTTAGCTTGTTTCAACGGGACTTTTTATATGAACCTTTGTATGTTATATTTAATAAATATTGCATACGTAATTAATGAGTCCACACTAAAGTAAGCAAAGTTATTAGCTGACCCCTAGCAAAGCCTGAGATACACAGCTAATTAGCTAGGTGCTAAGCTAACGTCAGCTAGCAACACATACAAACACAACACAGCCGGGCGGCCTTTTGTATTTGTGTCAAGTAAAATGCAACCCCGCACTCACCGTTCAATTGCAGTTTTGTGAAAATGTGTTTCTTATATACAGTTCAACTTTTTTGCACCGTGTTTTAAAATCTATTTGGGACCAGAACAGACGGCACTTCTCTGTGCTAAAGCTCATTCAATGAAGCAGACAGGTGTAGTCTAAATACGTGTAGTGAGCAGTGGTCAGGTCTCACCCCCCCAGATAACTTTGATCCCTTTCCGGACTTCCGGTATCGAGAAAATAACAGTGGTTTTAAGAAAGAAACATTTGCGGTTATACAACACGGGGCATATTTTTTTTTATCGAAAATAATGTTGGGTGAGTTATTAAGGGTGTAAACGAAGTAACAATCTGGCTACGCGAATTCATGCTAACAACCATCATCTGGAATGATGACAACACACGGAGTCCGTCGCACTGCGTGAGCGTCATTTATGACCAGCTGACAAGAGTGCAGAGTACATACAGGTAACAGGAGCACATTGGCTATATTTTGTTCAATTTTGCTGCTAATAAACGGCTAGTCTTGAAAAAACATAAACAAAAGATTAGCCACAAGATAGAAAAAATACATTGAATACGTTGGTGATCAGTAAAATGCTAAGCGCTGAGCTATTTTTCTGTGATCGGTATGTTTGTTCTGAAAGTTTATGTTTACCTGTCTGTTAAAAAAATCCATATTGATTCAGGCTACGTGGTCGTGACAATCAAATTTATGAAAGTGACAGATATCTGCTGTTATAGGAAACGGATCGTTTTTCCTGAGTGCATAGTCTTGTCATATTGAAGTTGACCCTTGATCTATGTACAGTACTTTGATTGGAAGCGACTTTTGAACGGCAAACACAGAGATTAGAGATTAATTCGCTATTCTTTCCAATCATTCTTTTAGGGAAGGAATAAAGTGCCTTAAAGAATGAGTGTCCCCCGCCACACAGAGCCCAAGAGTGACAAGATGAAGCAGGGGCTACCTGACTTTCCATGTGGACCTCTGGACTTATACAGGAAGAAAGCATCATTCAACTGGAAAGAAATGGCCATCTTCCTCGAAGGAGAGGATGTCTTAGCATTGAAGGTAGGCTTTTTAAAAAACATTCAGCATTAAGTGTTGGTTATGCTTTTTTATTAAACAAATGTTTTTTTTGTTTACCTTTGTGTACATAAGCAAGTTAATAATGGCCTGTAAGCAATACAATTGATTAAAAACATTACTAGATATGATAAAAGTTCAATAAAGATTACAATATGTAATTAAAGTAGCACATAGAAAGTTCTGACAAAAACAGACATCAATGAAATGTCTCCAAAGAAACTATTCTTGGAAAGATATCTACTACCAAGACACATGACAATATTTCCTCTCAAAATTCCACAGCAACACGTTTTCCAGACATTGGAGAATGACCCTATCTTTGCCCGGATCCCTGGCGAGGACCTGTCCACGGAGAGGATGCGCGAGATAACGTTCAGGCGTTGTAAACAGCTATTCCGATATAATTTCCTGACACAAGATGACCTCATGGAGAATCCGTGGAGGATTGTGGTGCTCAATGACTGTCTGGGCATGTATGACTGGTCACTGGGGGCCAAGTTCTTCCTCAACAAAGGGGTGAGGTTGAAAGGAAGGAGGGAGAGAGAGGCCTAAAGGACGGCCTAGTTATGACTGGCATCTAAGGGCTAACTTCCTCAACATTTTACATTTTAGTCATTTTGCAGACTTAATGTAAGTGTAGGGAGCAACTTAGGTTGAGTGCCTTTCTCAATGCATGTTGCAGGGCTACTTTAGGGTCTACTTTGATAATTAAAAAACAGGAGTGGTAATCATAACTATTTTCTCTTACAGATGTTTGGTCAGACAGTGGCCAAGACTGGATCCCAAAGGCACATGCAGTTTGTGCAGGACACAGAAAATATGATGGTAAAATGGTGTAAAGCTTGCAGTCTGAAACAAAAAAAAGAACTTACAGTAACACTCAAACTGCAAATGTTTATTTAAAGTTGGAATTTGTAGAATCCCGAGCCATAACTTTCTCTTTCCTGCTGACAAGTTCACAAATGCTGTAAATACTGAATACCTTGATATTTTAGCTTTTGTAAACTGCTCACTGAAAGAGTTATTTTTCACTCTGGAATTCTACACAATGCAACTTTAATTGTATTTTTTTTGTGATACAAGATACCAGGCATTTAAGTGAACTTTTATCTTAGTTACACAATGCTTTTGAAATATCGTGGATGCACAGTAAAAATTTTGACTCCTCCCCTCAGACATTTGGATGCTTTGCATTGACAGAGCTGAGCCATGGAAGCAATACCAGGGCTATGAGGACCACAGCCAAGTATGACCCTAGAACACAGGTGGGTGGGGCAAAGGTCACAGTACTTTATTACTTGATCTGAACATTTTCAACCTGTCAGTTAGCTACTTCATTGCTCTTAATGTCAGTTTTACATTGTACACTAATTGGTTCTCAACTGCTTTACCTTGTTAAATAAGAATAAGAAATGTAATCCTACCTCTGTTGTAGTGTAGTATTTATAAGACTGCAACTAAGCTTCTAACTCTGTATTTGTACATGGTAATTATTTTTTCTGTGAAAGTTGTGGTCACTGGTGTGAAATAAGAATATTCAAGGGATGTTTTTGTCCTTCCTTCAGGAGTTTGTAATAAATTCCCCGGATTTTGAAGCTGCCAAGTTTTGGGTGGGCAACCTGGGAAAGACGGCTACACACGCTGTGGTCTTCGCCCAGCTCTACACCCCAGACGGTGCCTGTCACGGCCTACACTCCTTCATAGTGCAGGTACAAGAGCAGATTGTAAAGGAACCTCTTTGCATTCATTTTAGCTGGCCTGCCCTAATTTCCTAATTTAATGGAGAAAATGTCCATATACATTTTAAAAGGAAAACATTGCTTGATAAATTTGCTGCAAGAAGTGAGATCCAGAGGCTAGCCAACACCTTGGGGTCAGCTAATGAATACATGTTGTAGGTCAGAGATCCCAAAACTCTGCTGGCGATGCCTGGAGTCCTGGTAGGAGATATGGGCAAGAAGCTAGGTCAGAACGGACTGGATAACGGGTAGGTTCCATACCACATTCTTCGGCAGCAAATTAAACAAAGATTTACCAGTGTCACAAAAATGAGCAGAATTAATATTGTTATGATATTACTAAATAGGGAGCCCCCTCAACTGGCGCAGTGGTCAAATCGTTGCTTAGTAGTACCGCTTTGAGGCCAGATTTTTTAATCCTGGTTGTGGTTTACCAAAATACGTAGCCAGAGTGGCTAGCCAAAAGTGGTGCATATTGGTTAGCGCTGCCCAGGGTTGAAAGGTGAATGTTGAACTGGCCTGCCTTATGTTGTAAATCTCTAGAGACTTCTTTTGGTAGACTAGGGAGTTCCTGTGAGCTCAATCCTGGTTGTTGGCTGGAAAATGTGTTCACCTCCATTATGTTTGTGTTGGCGTAAACTTTCCTGTTCAAGCAAGCAGTGATTAAAATCACAATTAGATTTCTAAATAGTAATTTTCCTTGTGAACTTTGGTGGTGACATCCCTAGAAGACCACCAGGTGGCGGTGGAAACCTACCGTATATACAATGTCCTGTGGAACAAAAATGTCTGTATTCTGAAACATTCTACCAGGGAATGCAGTGTTTTTAAGAAACAGTAAATGAAAACAATCCCCGGGAAATGTTTCTCTAAGATATGTGTGATATATTTGGCAGGTTTGCAATGTTTAACAGTGTCCGAATCCCCCGGGAGAACCTGCTAAATAAAACGGGTGATGTCAGCCCAGAGGGAAACTACATCACACCTTTTAAGGTGAGGAAAAACACATACATGCAGGGAACATACACAAAAAAAAACTTTTTGCAACACCTCTCGGAAAAACAGGAATTAGAAATAAAGTTAGAGTTAGAGACCAATAGTAAAACGAGGATACATAAGCCTATATAAGATTCAGTGCATTAAATAACAGTGCAAAAACTTTACTTACATTGTATACATTTTATTAATTTAACGGACTCTCTTATCCAGAGTGACTTGCTATAAATACAGGGACATCACCCTGGAGCAAGTTAGGCTAAAGTGCCTTGCTCAAGGATGAAACAACATTTGGCACAGTCGGTAATTTAACCGGCAATCTTCCGACTACAGGTCTGACTCCCTAACCACTGAGCAGTCTGTCCCCCAACTTTAGTATTCATATGCTATAGCAAAGAACATTTAAATTTTGCTTGTTTTTTCACCACCCTTTGCTAGATAAATTCTATACAATTGACAAAAGCACACGTACGCTGCTCCGCGGGATCCTCTGGACAGGAAGTACGTTGTGTCGTTAAGTTTGCTCAAGTGCCCAACGATAGGTAATCAACCCTGCAACCCTTAGTTGCCAGATCAAATAAATATACCATAAACAACAAAATATGACTATCTTCAAAATGCTGTCTGTTGATTCTGTCCAGTCTCTGAATGAAGTAGAAGCTAAATATTAGTGTATGTTGCCGTAATGTCCTGGTCAGGATGCCAGATCCGAGCCAATGAAACTGTCTGGGCTCTACTCAGTCGTGACGATGGCGGTATGTCAAATGAAAGCGTGAAAACAAACATTCGAGTTCTAGCCGCCACGCCTGATCTCACAGGAAGAATCTCATCTGTGTTTTTGTTCCAAACAAACATGGACGGATTTTGAAAAGCACACACACACACTTATGGACGCATGAATGGTTGGGTTAAAAATAACTGGTCTCTCTGGGTTCTCTTGAATTTGAATCGTGGCCTGAGGAGGCTTCTGAGAAAACAACCCGTGAAGGAGATTGGTTGCCGTTCCTTAGGATTGGAATGGCAGGAAAGAGCGTATTTAATGTTAATGAAATATATTTTCAGATATTTGATGCTTTTGACATAGTCAAAAAAATTGTAAATTCTTCGCCAAAAGAGCTCTTGGATGGATGCACATTTTTTTTTAGCACAATACTCGACATCTGTACCCAACATCCAGCAGTGGTTGAACCATTAAAGGTATAAATCAAAATAACCTAAAAGTGTTAACTCCCACTGTGATTAACAGAATTGGATTTGTACAAGTGCACTTGGTGAACAAGACGTAATCAGTAGTGTATGCCTCGAGTGAGATTTGATTCTAGCATATTCTATAACCTTTAAATACTGACCATCTGTTAAAAACTCCAATGCTCTTATGTTCATTGTACACACTGGGAAACCCAGAATTGAAGAGTGGAGGTTATTAAAACATTTATATTTGTGAACATGTGTTCTTTAGGCAGTTCCAGTCAGTGGTCTAATACATGTACACTGGTGCACATACACTGCTACAGCACATGCCACTCTTTTTTCTTTTCTCTGTACAATAAAGCTAAAGAAATATATCAATACATGCTTGGAGGAAGTGTGGGATTGATCTTTGACCTTCCCGCACCTGCTGACAGGTTTTCGGCAATAATTAAAATGAATTGGACCTAACAAATTGGGAATGGAGAAAAACAGGGAAAAAAGGAATAATGTCAAAATGTGTGAAAATACAAATATCACATTTTTAATCTCTCTCCTCCTTTGCAACTCTTCACCCGTCCCCAGGATATAAACAAGCGTTTTGGGGCGTCCCTTGGGGCTCTATCAGGGGGCAGGATCTCCATCACCAGGATGGCTGTGGTCAACCTGAAGCTAGCCATGACAATAGCCATACGTTTCTCCGCCACCCGCCACCAGTTTGGACCCAAAGATGACCAGGAGATTCCTGTAATAGAGTACCAACTCCAGGTAGCGTATTGCACAGCAACCGTCGAGTTGGGTCATAGTTATCAGACATGCGTAGTCACAAAATAGGGCATGTGTGTCCCGAACATGTGATCCCGATTAAAGTTAAATCTATTTTCTCTTGATTGCCACAATATCCAATTCCAGCAATGGCGGCTGATCCCATATGTGGCTGCTTTGTACGCCCTGAACCACTTCTCCAAATCCATCTTCATGAACTTTGTGGAGTTCCAGTTCGGTTTGATGATGCAGGACAAGAGCGACAGACAGGTGAGGATGAAAAGGAGCTAATGGAACGATGGGAACATTGATGAAGGTACATGTGGAACCCAGCGGGCAGACGGAAAGATCTAGGACAGATATAAAGTCATGGTTAGTGCTGGAAGGAATGTTTTTGTTTTTTAATTTTAAATTGTTATTATCCCACAAAACCAATAACCCTTCCTTGTCGGGAGCTCCGCAACTCCTTGGACAGATATGCGATGGTGAAGGGCGCTCACATGGTTCATCGAACCACAGAGCTGGATGATTATTTTCATTATGCTCATCCAACACGGAAGCCTTTAGTCAGATCGTGCACGGGATGATTACGTTCACCACTATACTTTCATGATTTAATTTACAGGTGCCCGTTATGCACACAAGGAGTCACTTGAGTGTGACGTGGCATGATAGATAATCTGACTTATCTAACCCAAATCCCAGTCAGCACCATGCCAATGTGCGCCGCCTCGTGCTGGCCTCGATGTGTGGCCCGGAGTCGAGAACTCATACCGCTACACCAAACTGTGACACAATTGTTTTTTAACGCAATGTCTTATAGGCAGAGCTGGGCAGAGAAATGCATGCCATCTCCTGCTCCAGTAAGCCCCTGGGGTCCTGGACGGTCCAGAAGGGGGTTCAGGAGTGCCGAGAAGCCTGCGGAGGACATGGATACCTGGCTAGTGAGTCACACTCGCCCATAATTAAAACCCACCTTTCCAACACAAGCTACATCAAATGTGTCTTCTAACCACGATGCCGATGTCACTCGCAGTGAATCGTCTGGGGAGCCTCAGGGACGACAACGACCCGAACTGTACGTACGAGGGGGACAACAATGTTCTCCTGCAGCAGACGAGCAACTACCTCCTCAGCCAGCTACATGCCAAGCAACGTGGTTAGTAGAACGCTATTTAAATGAAACATTTTCATATAACTTTTTCTTATCGTGAGGTTTTATTGTTAAACGTTTTCTCGCTGTTGAGTGTTTATTTTTTTATTTAACCTTTATTTAACCAGGTGGGCCATTGAGAACACTTTCTCATTTGCAATTGCAACCAGTGTGCTGGGTTGTTGTTGTGTCTGAACACGGAATGAGGCTTGTCTTGCCTCAACGAAACGGCTTATGAATGTCTTATTTATGTATTTTTAACAATGATTTGATCAGTGTATAGGAATGAGGATTTAGTAGGCACAAGGGGCTTATAAAAGGCTTGTAAATGTCCAACAATTTCTTATATATGTCTTCTAAATAATTTTGGGATGGTTGTAGATGGAGTGAGCATTGCATCCCCACTCGAGTCGGTGAACTTCATTGAAGACTTGGACAGCATTTTGAAGACCAAGTTCACTGCATCGTCTATGGAGCAGTGCATGGACTCTGCAGGTACACACACAGACAACATGTTTCATACATTTTCTGACATTTCTGAACCTCTAACATTGACCCCAATAACCTAAATGCTATGCCTAACCTGAAGATGTTTAACACATCCACATGAAACCCTGAACTTTACAATTAACCTAACATAACCTAACATTTAACCTAAGAAATAACTCATTAATCCAGGTGTAACGTTTTGCCTTACCTTGGCCGCTGAGCTGGAAATAAACTTTTTTCTTGCAGGGATGGCTGAAATGTCATCGCCGGGTCAACATTGTACTTTATTTTATTTAGTCCCTACCAGGTCATTAAAATGTGAACACACATACACACCTGTCTTAGCTTGTATGAATTACACAGACCTCTCCAGTCAAGACAGAGATGGTCTTATGGTGATAGAGCTTTTTCCTGGAATGTTCTTTGTCATGATGCCAGAGGTAACAGCCACTCTCCAGCTGTCACACCTGGTAGAGGGTAAGCAAATCCACACTGACTCTCGGAAGGACCTCAGCCGGAGCGGGCTGCCCCTGGATATGCCTGTTTTAAAGTTCTCTCAAACTACCCTTGTTTTTGTTGAACAATTGTTAATGTAGAGGGCTGGATTTTATTTCTTTAAAGCAAACTAAGACAAGAGTAATAATGAAAGTTTGAATCAAGCAGATGAACATGCAGACATGCAGACTGGCTTCAGGCAGTATTTCTTCCTTTTAGCATTCTGCACACTGCTTTGATTATGAATGAACACCCGTCTTAGGTGAAGCCATCCAGACCTACTGCATTTCAGAAGGGGAAACGGATGATGTGAACCTTGGCTAAAGCCTCTCCTTCACGCACACACACTCACTCTGTTTCTCGCCCAGCTGCAAAACATCTGTTCCCTTTACTGACATCATACCTCAGAGGGTGACTGAGCCTCGCTGGTTGCCTGGCAACCTGGGTCCAGTCTGACAGCTAATTGGCTGGATTGGATGGGGGAGGAGGGAAGGGAGAAAGGCGGCCATTTTATGTAGTGGATCGGCTGTGGTCTGTCACCATTAAAGTGTTTGTGTTGTCACAGTGAAGGCCAAGCATATATGTCTGGGTCATAGGAAGACGAAAGGAATGAAGCACTAATAGGTGTGTGTGTGTGTGTGTGTGTGTGTGTGTGTGTGTGTGTGTGTGTGTGTGTGTGTATATGCGTCATACAAGGGGAAGATGTGGAAGAGTGTATTCAAGTGCTGCTGTTTCATTTAGTTGGTCTCAACTGGGCAGATTGGTAACACATACTAGTGAACTACTGTCACCGTCGCCATATTGGCATAACTTCCTGTTTGCCTGGGAAGCAAAGTTGTTTAATTGCCATGACAACTGCACAAATGCAGATCTCTGTGAGGGAGTTTCTCCTTCCCAATTTAAAATAATTGTTCTTATTATTATTCTTTGCCACCTTGTTTAATCTTCTTTTTATTGAACACATAAATAATGCAGTGAGAAGGAACTACATAAATCACCCATTATTTTTAATTATGTGTTTCCTCGCTCCTGAAAACAATCTAGCCGCCCTTCCCTGCAAAAGGACAGGTTTACTGGAACAACAAAAACAGATATCAGGGGTCATGGTGGCAGGTTGATCTTAGGATAACTTAACATTTTGAAAATGTAATCCCATTCAAAAATATATATATTTTAGTGCAGTGAATGAATATATGATTAAAGTCACACGTACATTTATCATTATCACAATAATCATTTACATTTTGATATTTCAGACAATCTAGACTTGGAAAAAATAACTATTAGTCCAAGATGAACACAAGATTTAGTGGAGATTACTCTGTCAACCAGACTTCTGTATGAATTAATTATGCATTTCCCACTTCCAGGCATATTTCATTTTGATGGAGTGTTTGTCCAAGGACACAATACACCAATATATCTAAGAGGTTATTTCTCTCTGTTGAGAAAATAGAGACATAAAAACATTCCAGGGTTGGTTAGAGTGCTGAGCAGGGACCTCGAAGATTAGGAGGAGACAGAGTGCATCTTTCTCACCATCCTAAAGTAAATATCACTTTCTGGCAACTGAAAAGCATCACTTCTCAATATCCTGCTGTTGTCATTCTTTTGTTATCAGTCTTCAATGTCATATTATTCCTGGGGTGTGTATCAAATCCTTCTCATACGTTCAAAGTGTTATTTCTGGATGACAAGTTGGGCGTTACTTATTATTTTACACATTCTGCTGTGTGCCTTGACCCTGTCAACACAAACACACCTGCACTTGCTCACAGAATGTTATCATAGCCACAAAGTTGTAACTCCATTGTGTGAAAGCAAGTATTTCCACCTGTTTCCAGGTCTAGAAGCTTCTCTTTTAATGTTTGCATAATGTTTTGTGAGATTTAGGTTTCTTTCTGAGATATCGTTGTTCTTGGTTTTTTTTGTCTCATCACTAGCGAGATGAACTGCATTGTTATATGCGTTTGTCATACCAAAGTTCACATTGTAAATATTACCTATCAAATGTATGTTTTGAACATAGGCAACACTAGAAATAAAGTAATCTATACCATACATTTTTTATTATTTAGATTTCAGTTATTTTGAGATTCTTACAGTTATCCAGGGGGAATTAGATGTACTGTATTGTTGATATAAGTTTAACCAGGGCAATGAATTGTAATATTAGCATTTATTGAGTATATTTTGATGACTTACCAATAGAATTAGGAAGCAATTAAATCCAGCACTCTGCACGTCCTTTTCACCAACAACGCAGGCCACTAGTGAGTCTGCGATGTGCCGCAAATCAGTTTAATGTGGAAGTAGGCTGCTAGATCTTTGCCATTGAATGGTACACGTAAAAATTGCCGTCGCTCTGACTATTCTGCTACATTGATTTGATTTGGAATGGCCGTTCTATATTTATTTTATTTCTATGTGTTTGATGATATTCCTCCCATGTATTTTAATAGAGCAAATAAAGAAAAGTATATTAGAGTGTTAAGTATACTATAGCAGTAGCATATAAAGCATAAACTGCAGTGCAACATCTAATTACTAAAACTGCCCATTTTCAGAGAAGATTCAAACCTTATATTTTCTAAGACTACCGAAAATTGTCATTGTTTTTGACTGTGATTACTAGAAATAGCCATGGTCTTGCATTGTAATGTTGCTTGCCAGGTACATAACAGTTACCACAACTACCACCAGTCAGGTGCAGAAACAAGCAAGTCTTGTGAGGAATGGAGAGTTGGGTTGCTGGCAAGCTGTCCGTTGACCCATCCCCTGCTACATGCAGGTGGTGTAGAGTGTTCAGCTTGCGAAAACGCAAGAGTGGATGCACTTAATATATTTCATTTGGGGGGAAAAATGTTACACTGGCTAAGAGGGCACTTGATGAGTCTGAGGGGGAAAAAGGGCATGTTCTCAAGCCCCCCTGAGTTCTATCTGTGCACATGCCTGGTCCGAACGCCTGTTTAACATCCTATATGAAAGAAGGTAACCTATGGCGTTTCACTGCCCTGGGGAATTAGAATCAGATCTTTAGATCACAGGGAGACCGTCCCCAGCTGGCACCCTAACACTACTAACACCGGCATCAGATCTACCATCCAGGGACTGACCAGGACCAATCCTGCTGAGCATCAAGAGCGAGCCAGCAGTGCTATGCCAGAATGTATATACACTCACCAACCACTTCATTAGGTACACCTTGCTAATACTGGATCATGGCCTAGATTCAACAAGTTGCTGGAAACATTCCTCAGAGATTTTGGTCCATATTGACATTGAGTCACGAAATCTGAGAGGAGAAGATTTGCAAGCGCACAGAGAAGCAGCCTGAGTGCAAAGAGAAGTGTTGAAGCTGAGAGCAGGAAATCTGTCCAAGCAACAACATATCAAGCATAAAGTTTGAGCACAAGCAGAGCAAATCCAAGTGCGAGCAGTGGTTATTTGAGTGTGAGAGCAAGGTTTTGAGAGAAACTATTATGAAATCTGAACGTAATATTAATTAGAAATGCTCTCAAATTGAAAAAGTCTTCAGCTGCTGTAACCCATCTGCTTCAAGGTTTAACGTGTTGTGTGTTAGAGATGCTCTTCTGCATACCTTGGTTGTAACAAGTGGTTATTTGAGTTACTGTTGCCTTTCTATCAGCTCCAACCAGTAAGGCCATTCTTCTGTGACCTCTGCCATCAACAAGGCATTTTGGCCAAATGAACTGCCGCTCTGTGGATATTTTCTCTTTTTTGGACCACTCTCTGTAAACCCTAGAGATGGTTTTGTGGGAAAATCCCAGCAGAAATTCTCAAACCAGCCTGTCTGGCACCGACAACCATGCCACATTCAAAGTCACTGAAATCACCTTTCTTACCCATTCTCATGCTTGGTTTGAACTTCAGCAGATTGTCTTGACCATGTCTACATTGCCAAATGCATTGACTTGCTGCCATGTGATTTGGCTGATTAGGTATTTGCATTAACGAGCTGTTGAACAGGTAAACCTAATGAAGTGGCCGGTGAGTGTAAATATTAGCCGTGTTGCGCAGAGTGTTTTTTAAATCCTTTCTCAACCTGTTTCCTGTTCTCTCTTCTCACCCCAGTGCCGTTGGCATCGTATAAGTGGCTCGTGTGTTACTTTTTGCGGGAGAGCCAGAGGCGTCTGTCCCAGGAGAAGGCTTCTGGCAAGGATGACTTTGAGGCCCGCAACAACAGCCAGGTGAATATAATATGCCCACAGAGGCTACTCGTTTGCCACTTTCATCATTGCCATGACCGTCTCCTATTGTCATTTACGTTTAACATTACCCAGCTGTCTTTGCGTTGATGTTGTCTTTGTTTCTCAAATCTCAGTTTCTCAAATGTTCAGACAAGGTAACTGTAATCTATGAATTCCTTGACAAGCACGTGCATTAACTTAGCTTCTGGTGACCCTTGGCATTGTAAGTCACAAATCAACTATAATAAGACCTAATGTAGTGATGTCTTCATGATGTATTATTTATTATATGATATTTGAGATGGGGACATAATAAAGATGTGTTCTCTCTCAGTATAAAATAAACGTTATAATTCATAAAGGTAGATTACTATATTCAGGTAAGTCTAGTTAAAAACACTAGGGTGGTCATCGAAGAGGAACACGTACTGACCCGATATGCACACAGACACACACACACACACCCACACCGTCACCCCATGACCCCAAAACACTGCAGTGTGTATAAAATAATGGAGAAAAAAATAACACAGAACAAATGGCTTTAAGCTATGTTAGCTACCACTGTAAAAATACCTCTGAAAGAATGTCGAAATAAACACGCCCTAAAGAGCATTACTATATTTGATAGTGTTAGCTTTCCTCTTGCACGTCAGGAATTTATGGTATTTTTGATTGTGCTCGTTCTGCATATTCCATCAATCTAAAGTCAATTATGCTGTATTCAGTCTGTGCTTATACACTCAAACTCCTAAGATGAGTATGAAGACTGAGAGACACCTGTTAGCCCACACAGTCTGAAAGACTTAGTGAGACTAATAGAGACAGACAAGGCAGTTCCAGCTAGGCTGTGAATGTCAAATGTTCTGTGATCTTAGTGTTTTCCATTTGGGAGTTTGTTGGTTCTACGGGAGGCTGAAGTCTTTTCCTGACCCGCAAGCTTAAGGACACGGCTGTCGTCTTAACTCACGCTTTCCATAAACAGCTATTCAGCAGTTAAATCAGATAAACTAGAATATGTTTTCACATCTATGTTGCTGGCTGACTGCCCATATTGCATGAAAACACTAGTTTGTTAACTTATGACAGCAAAATAAAACTCTTCTCAGAAAACTGTTGCTAATCTGCTTTGCAACTACTCAGACAGCGGAAATAAGCTGTCTTTGAGTAGAAATAGTGAGGCAAACGATTCACTTAAAAATATATATATATATATATATATTCAAGAGTGACTTACATTTGCACTCAACTTGTGGTTTTTCTAACAGAAACATATTGGAACAGCGCTACATTGACTCACATTTAATTTGATCTATATTCCAATTGTTTCAGTATTGAAAACATATAGCTTAATGAAGTCAGTGTTTTCATTCGGTTTTGGAATCTATTAATGAATGATAATAAGTCTGCTCACAAGATACAGCTGTCTGATACCCAGACCTAGGGTCACTAAATACAAATATGTTTTTTATTTACTTCTATTTTTTTAAAGAGGGCCTGATTGTCAGTGTGTGTAAATGTGTGACTATTACTTTAGATAGAATTCTGCTGACATGTACTGATGTGAACAGACTTCCTGAGAAGAGAGGAACCCAGATTTGTCTCATGCCCACACCAGGGGATAAAGGACTGACAAAGGATTATTGGCTGACAGGAAATATTGTTCAAAAGCGTGAGAGAGGATTTCTTTCTCTGCCAACGTGGCAGAGGACAGACGGGCATCGCCCAGTCAAGGCCAGACACAGACAATGCAATGCCATGGGGCTGGGAACGGGGTCATTAAAAACTAGGTGTTTGTATGTTTTTGTGGGCACGCGCGTGTGTGTGTGTTTGGGGGGGGACTTAGTCTCACTCTTGCAGTGTCTGGAAATTAGATTCTAATAAATCTTCTTGCAATTCTGTTTTTATACACGTTTGCAAAGGGCTGTCATGAAAAGTCTTGCAGTGTTTTGAGAAAGAGGTACAGAAGTTTATTAATGTTGTTTTGGATTTCAAATGATTTGTTGGTCTGCATATTATAGGGTAAATCTCTTTAATGTGGTCATACTGTATGTTGGCCTGAGGTTAAAAAATTCAGTTCGGTTTCCACATTAAGTTGTAGGTAGTCTGGCACACTCATTGAGTCGTTACATGGCGTAGGTTTCTCTGATTTCTGGTTTAGGGTTGTTAAGCTATTCAAATTACGTGATAAAGATGTTGTCAATGGTTTTGGACACGTTGTTCCTTTTTAATGGATGCCTCAATTTAAGAATGGCGGCAAAAATATAAGTTATTCAAGACCGAAGTATTTCTAAATAACAATCTTAAGACATTTTGATCATGGCGTTAGGTCAAGAATATAGCCTAGGGACCCTAAATCATGAAGATTTCCTTTCATTTTGAGTTATAATCTATTATCAAGTTTTCTCCCATTGTATACAGTACTCAGCGTAAGTGAGTACACCCCAACAGATGTCTACAAAAATCATGTCTCTCTTCTGAATCAATACTTTCCATGGGATCCTATACAATAGAATATTGCAGCAACTGGTTTATGGGTTGCAAATGAGATTAGTCAGTACAAAACAACAAAATGGAATGTAAATTATAAAGTGATTTATGACCATGGTGGAAAAATTAGTACACCACAATGAAGCTTTTTGGAATTAAACTTGGTAAAATGTGAATTAACTGGAATTCAAAAACCAATCATCATACATGTTGCTGCAAGATTAGTTGACAATTAAGGGTGTATTTTATTTAACATATACAATCTCCTCCCAGTCAATGCTGACAGTTATTGCACCACATGTCAGAAGTCTTTAGAAAGAAAATAATTGCTTTACACAAAAAAGATCAAGGCTACAAGACAATTAGTAATGCATTGCTAATCAGTCGAAGTACAATAAAGTTATAAAATAATTAAAAAAGGATGGACTTGTGGCAAGCAGTCTGAGACATCCAGGCTGTCCACGGAAGCTAACACCTCGAGATGAGCGTTTTCTCCTAAGAAGAGTTGATGAAAATGGCCATGCAAGTTCATCACAGTTAGCTAGAGGTGTAGAAAGCCAAGCTGGGGTGACTGTTTCACATGACACGATATGACGTATGCTGCACAGGAGTGGCATGCAATGCTATCATCCACGAAAGAAGCCACTGCTTAAGCTCATACACTAAAAAAGCCTTTATCATTTTTGCCAGGGCCCGTGTTGACAAAGGTTAAGAATATTGGGACTCCATACTGATGGCATCCAAACTAAATGGAGTTGCAAGGGGGAAGAGTACAATGAAAATGCATGGTACCCACAGTAAAGCATGGTGGCAGTGTTATGCTGTGGGGTTGCATGAGTGCTGCAGGTGTCTGGGAATGGCACTTCATTGAGGGTATCATGAATTCACAGATGAAACATACATCGAAGGCCACTGCGGCATTTCTAAGTAAGAACAGGGTGAAAGTGATTCAGTGGCCAAATATGTCACCTGACCTCAACCCAATAGAACACCTATGAGGAGTTCTGAAAAGACAGGTCGAGCATCCAGGCTCTGATAAAGCTCATTCTCTAAGAATGGAGAAAGATAGACATGGTGTTATGTTGCTAAATTGTTCACTCCAAGTCCAGAAGAGTTGGTTCTGTCCTTAACTCATGAAGGCCATACAAAATATTAGATTTGGTAGAATTCGTTGTAGGGTGTACTAATTTTTGTAACACCTAATTTCAATAAAATGTATTATTTTCTTATTTCACTGATGTTGGTGATTGACCTGTTATGTTCTTAATAAAAGCAAATGTTTCACAGAACTCATTTTCAAAGGGAGTGTACTGATTTATGCTGAGTACTGGCTCTTTACTCATGTCATCTTTTCATTGTGTCAAGTACCTGAAGTTTATTTTAGATTTCTGTTGATTTCTTGTGCATTCAAGTGGATGTAATTCATTTATTTTAGGCAATTATGCGTTTTACACTCTCTCTCTCTCTCTCTACTCAGGTGTTCTTCTGTCGCTCGCTGTCCATTGTGTACATAGAACATACAGTGGTGCAGAGGTTCCATGACCAAACCCACGACAAGGACACTCCCGCAGGCCTCAGACCAGTCCTTAAACGTCTCTGTGCCCTCTACGGCCTTTGGACCCTGAGCAACCACATGGCCACACTGTACCAGGGTCAGTTCCATTGTAGCGTTCAGCTCGTTCATGATGTTGTTGACCCTCGACTGACATTCAGAAAGTGTTTTGGAATAGAAGTGCTACAACAGTGACCAGGGTTCATATCATGATCCCAGGACTCTGTTCATGCCCGGGGTGTCGCAAATTGGCACAGCGCTGCCCAGGGTAGATGGGTTAGTAGTCTGACACAATTATCTTTCCATTACTTCTCAAACGACTCGGTGCGCAGGTACGGTGTCGATGAGTTCAGTAAAGGTTGTATAGTTTGCACTTGTGTATCCACCCACATACAGTCCTGTGTGTACCGTTATTTAAAGAAAACATGAATGATCAGGCAAAACAGATTCATTTTGAAAGGGATTTAAATTAAACTATAAGGCACAGAATAGCACAAAAGGTGCTCACATAGAGCAGACTGAGCTAAGCTAATGCTTCATGCTACATTCAACTTGCAACAGCTTTGTCAGTACGTTACAGGGAATCATAATGGTATCCACGCGTTTGTCCAAAAAAGTGCTCATCTGTAGGACGGCTTAGATTTCAAAAGCTCAAACCATCCCTTTATGATTATCATCCTAACATGCGTGTGCATGCTTTTGTTCCACCAGGTGGTTACATCTCTGGCTGGGAGCCGGCTGATTGGATCCAGAAGGCCATCCTGACCCTATGCGCACAGGTCAAGTCTTATATGAACTAATACAGTAAATACACACAATCACTTATGTGCCTGCATTCATACACCAAGATCATCCCCTAAATGTTATATGGACTTAAAGCGATGATTTATCTCAGTGTTTGGTTGGTAGACTGAGTGGGAGGCACTCAGTGTTGTTTGTTCTGGCAGAGCTCAGTCCAATCCCTCTGTTTATCTGCTTGAATACCCCCCCCCATTCTATCTGCACTCCATTCCTTCCTCAAACATCCCTCCTTACTCTCTAACAGCTGAAGGATGATGCTGTAGCACTGGTGGATGCCATTGCCCCTCCCGACTTCATCCTCAACTCACCCATAGGCAAGGCAGACGGGGAGGTACGTAGAGCCATATTTCATCCATTTGCGCCAAATTGAAAGAACGCGTTTGTACCGGAGTCATGAGCGGTATAGATCATATTGGAACCTGCCTGTCCTCATTTAACCCTGGGCTTGGAGTGCACTAAGTCACGTTTCCTACAAACACACATCCAGTTTGAATGTGAAAAACGAACAGAGGAACCTATGAAATGGGGAGCGAGGGCTGTTTACTTAAAGGAGCCAAGCGTCACACAGGAAACACACGAGAGATTTACATTTTAGTCAGTAAGCAGAGGCTCTCATCCCTAGTGACTTACAGTAAGTGCTGTACAGGGACATCTCCCTGTATCAAGGGATAGTTAAGTGCTTTGCTTAAGGACGCAATGACATTTGGCACAGTTGGGAATCGAACCGGCAATCTTCTGATTACAAATCTGACTTTCTAACTACTGAGCCAACTGATGCCCACTCCTGTTGTCCAGTGTTACTCACTGCTCCTTCTTTTGAATGGCTGGAGGCTCTTAAATGTAGGCATCATCCTCTTACTTATACACAAAACGCTCTGTCTTTTCAGTGCTCTTTTGTTTAAATGTAAAACAATTTAACAACATTAGGCTTGATTACACTCATTTGTGGATGACTGTCTAAGCTGTACTGCTAAAGCAAATCATCCATAGAGTCAGACAGCACTCCTGTGTTTGAAAGTTGAACTGGAGAGTAAGGACTGAGACACACAAGCAGACACACACACGCAACACACACTGTTTGAGTTCATGGTCCAAACCACAAAATGTCTCAATTAAACAGTGTTGTGTTTTTCACCTACTTTTAAAGGATGGGTAGGAATTTATTTTCTTTTTACTAGAACAGAGAGGAGAGAGGCAGCAGACCTCTTTCTGTAAACATACTGACCAAACACATAAACACACAGTACCAAGTCTGTGCCATTCAGAAGTGAAAGGGACTGATAGTGTGTGTGTGCGTGCGCGCGTAGATCTAAACATGTACCAATAGATGTCTAAACATGAACCAATGTATAAATGCACAGCGTTTGTGTCAGCCAAGGCAGAGCATTACTAAGAAAGATGTGTATGTATGATCCCTGTCTCTGTCCACATGTGGGGACCTGAAGTCCTTACAAATATAGTAAAACCTGAGAAATCAGTCCACACTAATTATTTGGGCATATCGCCACTCTCTGGCCTAGGGGTCAGGTTTAGGGAAAAACACATAATTGGGCTGAGTGAAATCATTGGGGTTACCCTTAGGTTTAAGCTGGAGGTCCAGGTTAAGTTTAGTCATAAACAAAAGGTTAAGGT
>JACXGM010005006.1:22780-36335 GCA_016801145.1 Umbra pygmaea
CACACACACACACACACACACACACACACACACACACACACACACACACACACACACACACACACACACACACACACACACACACACACACACACACACACACACACACACACACACACACACACACACACACACACACACACGCACACAGAGTTCTATGATAATAATGGTTCTGAAACCAGTAGGATAAACATGCCGTCTAGACTGGGCTTAGTGTTACATCAAAACTTACATTAATTGCAAGCCAGTTAAACATCATTAATCAAGATGTTTACACCCATTTTGATGTTACATTGTCACTAATGGTGGCTAGTAAAACAGAAGTACTGTAGCAGGAGCCAGATTTCTTTACAAATCTTCATTGTAAAGGTTCAAACATGATCAATGACCAAAGAAATGTATGAACAGGAACCTGTGAAATGGTCTTTACGATACCAACAGCTTGGGGTCTGCTTGGCGCAGTGGGCCAATTTGCTGCATTGCAGGACAGTCACGATAGTCAGTGGTTCAACCCTGACTATGGTTTCTCCGGCTTTCCCTGGACCTCCTGCATGAGGCAGCACAAACTGGCATAGCGCTGCCCCAGATTTGGGATAAATAAGCTGAATCACCTACCTTGCAATGTCACTCTCCAACAACTCCTTGTGTGTAGATCAGGCGCCTGTAAATTAAATTGCGGAAGTATAATTGGAGTGGAATCATCCAGCACATGATCTGACTAAAGACTTCCATGTAGGATGAGCCGTGTGAAAAGAATCGGCAGCTGGGCAACATGAGGTTGGATGCACCATGTGCACACCCTTCACCATCGCACAAATCTGTCCAAGGAGTTGTGCCTTAGTAGCCTAGGAGAACCCTGACGGACTTCTGGCAAATTTAAGATTTGCTCTGCAAGTCAGTCTGGCCAAGAGCCCATTCAAGCCCATTTCCAATTTTTCCAAATTGAGGCACCAATCACAACTGTGAGGCGGCTCACAACTGTGAGCAGACAATTACAATGATAGCTGCCGCAATGGAAAATCTGGAATATTACTCGTTCGAATCAGCTATTGCATCTGTTTTAAGCGATTTGTACGTTTCCTTTTTGTTAAAATCCGAGCAGAGAACAACACTCAAAGTCTTGTTGTTGATGTTGTCGCGGTCTTGCAGACTCAATTAGAATCTGATATACCCAATTGCACCAAGAGGCATTTGAGCGGCGTCCGTTAGTGATGCCCCTTTGGAAACGGGCTGTGAATGAACCTTGCCCAGACCCACTCTTAGTTACAACAGAGAAGGGTCTGGTGTTAACCAGGCTAATGCCTTAGTCATGCTGTATGGAAGCATGAGGACTGCAGATATGGCAAGGCCAATACATTGCAATGTTCTTACTGCGAGATGCCTAAGACAGTCCTACAGGGAGACAGGAAAGACAGCTGATCGTCCTCTTAGTGCCAGACCTACACCGGGGCAGTACATCTGAACATTACACCTACAGGACAGGTACAGAATGTCAGCAACAACTGCCAGGGTTATGCTAGGAAGTCACAATCCCTTCATCAGTGCTCAGACTGTCCCCAGTAGGCCGACAGACCCTGGACTGAGGGCTCACGTTCCGTATGTCACAGCATCATCGGACTGAGTTCATCATTTTAGGCTCAACACTGTACTTTACAAGGAAGACATCCTCCTCCCTCATGTGGCGTCTCTCCTGCAGGCTTCATATAAATATTTACACATGTTCAGTTTGCTGAAAATCACACCAGTTGAAGGTGAGAGGATTTTGCTTTTTTTGCTGAGTTTAGTTCCAGTGCTTTGGACAAACACATTTCTGGAAGTGTTATCATCTGAATTTTGGAAGGGGAAAGGATATTTTCACCATCAACTTGCCCATAAAAGGAGAAATTTAAGTTGTTGCAGTGGTTTAAAATGCGATAGGCATTTGTTATTAAGGCAGATGCATGTTTCACAGCAGATATTTAATTACAGTTTTATGATGTCATTGAAGCAGTGGCATTTGGCTGTACCTGTAAACTCATGCTCACGTCCATGTGTTCTCCTATTGCTGAATGTTAGTTTATCCCTGTGTTCATTAGTGCGCTCTGATTGCATTTTATTACAAAATGAGATGCATTTTTACTACTGTAGATTTAAAACACATTGCTTTTTTATTGCGTTTCAAATTTAGCTAACCAGAATCCAGAGACACCTAGAAATATTATGCAATGTAGATCACTGGAACAACACGCAGACCAAATCAATTGCCAGCCAAGCCATACCAACTAATGCTGTAGTGGTGAGGTCACTGATGTGACTGTCCAACAAATGACAGCCTACCCTATTTATAGGGCGCTACTTTTGACAAGAGCCCTGTGTGCAATAAAGGGGAAAGTTTGCCATTTAGGATGCAGATATTTTGTGCATGACTGTGACAATATCAAAAGCCATGTGACATTCAGTCAACGCCCTCAGGTTCTGACAAGGCAACACGGCGCTGGATATTAAACCCGGGTTTACAGCGCTGGAAATTAAACCCGAATTTACAGCGCTGGATATTAAACCCGGGTTTACAAGGAAAGTCCAGACCCTCCCTGAAGTAAAAAACACTGCTTTGGGTGGTGCAAATTGGTACAACGCTGCCTAGAGTAGACTGTTGTATAGTTGCAGAACACGCGCTTGGAGGAACACACGCTTGGAGGAAGCATGTGAGCAATCATTGAACGATCTCATGCCTTAAAAGGGGAATTGGCCATGATAAATTGAGTAAGAAGAAAAAAACTTGGAAGAAGGTAACACTATTTGTATTTTTCCATCTTGATTCTTTTGTTTGTTATAACTTACTTATGTGTGGATTATCTACAGATAGTAATCTTGACTATTCAAATAAAATGTAACCAAGCTGTGGTTGACTACATCAAAATATAAATAACTACAAAGACGAAAGGCCCCCTATACGCATTTGGACAGTGAATACATGTTTTTTTTCTATTTACTAAAACCTCTTATGCAAAGTAAATGAATAAGTATAAAGTACCTTATACAGTTGTAATAAAAACGGTTTAACCCACATTGGAAATCATGTTTATTGGCAAAAGTTACAATTGAAATAGCTCAACACAACGAATGTTTCAAGTAGTTTCCTCAGATTCAACTGCAAATGCAACTTTTTCATTATTATTATTATTATTCAACCCCTTCTTGGCAGGCATATTCAGTTCTTAGTAGAGCACCCTTTGCTGTTATGACCTGCTGCAAATGAGATGCATAGCCAGACACCAGCCTCTGGCAATGTTCCTGATTAATCTTAGTCCGTTCCTCATGAGCAATGGCCTCCAGTTCAGTAATATTCTTGGGTTTGCGTGCTGCAACAGCCTTCTTCAACACCCACCAGGGATTTCCTATGGGCTTCAAGTCAGGTGACTGTGATGGCCACTGTAGCGTCTTCCAGGACTTCTTCTGCAACTAAGCCTTGGTGGACTTTGAGGTATGCTTTGGAACATTGTCCTGTTGGAAGGTTCAATGACGCTCAAGCTTCAGCTTCCGTACAGACAGCATGACGTTTTCTCCTAGGATTTTCTGATACTTCAAAGAATCCATATTGCCTTCCACAAGCTGCAGCTTTCCTATACCAGAGAATGCAAAGCAGCCCCAGAGCATCACCCAGCACCTATTGAGGGGCTGCGCATTCTGGATATGTTGCAGGCATTTGCTGACACAAGCAGTGAGCCCTACCAAGAGTGAGTTGCACTATTCTAGATGTGAGATGACAACTGCCTGAGTAAAATCCTTCCTGGGTAACAAGGTCATAACCAAGGTCATGTTCTACAACATCGCAGAGAACAGATGTATGCCAGGCAGGCCTGGAAAAACAGGAGGGGGTTGCCCCCCCAGATAGAATCTTTGTCCCGCAGTTATTTTTCCTGATAAGCACTGCAAATGGTATTTGAATTAGTTTTGCCCCCCATTGATGAAAAATGCTCCCCTGGTCATTTTATCCTGAAGCCAGGCCTGCTGCCAGGCACACATATGTCTCCAACTGGGCGTCAGAAGGGGAGAATGAGAAAAATAGTTGAATGTCAGCTGTATTGCAATGATAGTAGAGACCATGTTTGACATGACAAAAGTAAGTGTCTCGGTGTGTGGAGAGATTGACCTACAAGTGAGCACTGGGGAACACCAGTAGTGAAGCATGACTTGTTATTGTCAAGGACATTGTTTTGAGAGACAACTGAGAGTTGGTTGGAGATGGCACACTTTCTTTTTGTTTATACATTTATAGTTTCAAACATCTCAAATGTATGACAGGCTACCTGTTCAGGTAGCCAGGACTTGATACATGACAGGTAAGTAAAATAAATGTGGTTAGCTCAATTCTAAAGCTCAATAAATTGAACGAAAATGTGTCATGGTTGTGCACTGATAATATTAAGGTCTGTCTTATAGGCCTCCAGAGGCTTGAGAATTACAGGAAATTTAATGACAGACATTTACGTAACCTCAAAAGCCCTTACAGCTCTCCAAATTGTTTCGCTAACAAACCAGACTTATACAAAACACAGCCTAGCAAGCCATTATGTTTATAGCTAAGCTGGGTTAATGACAATTCTGGAAAGAGGTTGTTTTGAAATAAGGAGTCATTTCTGAGAAGAGCTGGTTATGTAATGATGAGTTGGGACAAAACAGTGACATTAATGGTTGCATACTGGTATTGCACACACACAAACCCACACATCTTAGTAATTACACTTTATCTTCCATGTTTTTCTGTATTCTAGCTTTATAAGAACTTGTGGTCCACCGTGATGCAGGGGAACAAGGTTCTTGAGCGGCCGTCGTGGTGGGCAGAGTTCACGTCTGATAAGCCTGTGGTAGGTTCGCTCCGACCCAAGCTGTAAGGGTTCTAGACCATGGTTCAAGAGGTTCCAAGTGTCTGAAATCTACCACTCTGGTTCTTCAGTCCAGAAGTTAAAAAAGAAGACTAAATCACTTTGTAATAATACTTTTTCCTATGATTTACCAGTGATTACCTATTCAAACATTACGCTACTTTCTGAGATTAGATGTTTCATTAATATATTATGTTCAAAAATGGAGGTACCAACTGCAGAATGTACAGTACAGTAGTGACACTTGACAGAATGACGAGTGCATGCACTTTTAATTATATACTGTACAACCACACTCGAATATGGAAAGAATCAATATTACCTTTTGACATTCAGAATTTTAAAGAATATACAGCATTTAGTTACTCCTGATTTGTAGCTCAAGTATTTACTAACAACATTTGTAAAATGAGTCATTTGATTCAAGCTTGATTAGGAAGCTTTGTAAACCTTGGGAACCAGCCTGTGAAGTTCGATACTAAAGACATAATCCTGTTGTATTGAAACACATAATTAGTACCACTCTAAGCTTTGATCATTGTCACGTCAAGGTGGCCTAGTGTTTAGGGTATCTTACTAGATTATTAATCAACTTTCTTTAAAAAAGGGATACATTTAAATTTAAAAAAGAAATGGCATTAATGCAAACAGCTAACTTTACCACAGATACTATAACCTTTCATTAATTATAGATGATTAACTGTATTTTTTAATGTAAAATGCACTATTCATATTGAGCTTGTTTTCATTGCCAAATGCTTGTACTTGTGTAATGTATATTTTTGGTATATGGTATCACACTCAAAATAGTACTGTGGTAGCTGGACAGAGAATAATGTAAACTAATTATGTATAAATGCAATATTGTAAAATAAACAATGAAATAAAAGGTTTTACTAAAATATTTTGGTTGCATTGGATTGTTATTACAGTAAAGTCATAATAACGTGTAATACACTGTTTAATAGGTAAAATCCTTATCAAACAGTGTGTACTTTGAGGTAATGTACAGGATGACAGATAGATTGTGCTCTTTAAAAGGATGATTATACAATGATCTGAGCTGCAGGTATTTGTTTAAAAAACATATTGAAATGTTTTAATCTGTTAACTCTCTTCTCCATTTTCTGAAGTACTTTACATTGCAATGACTTATACTACATGATTTTCTGTTTTCAAAGTCATACAGTACCACTTAAAAGTTAAATCATGCTAAGTAATAAAAAAATTCACCCACTGACAGAAGAAGCTTCCACAAAATTTATAGGTCATGTTTTTGTTTCTGCTGGTGGCCTACTCCTCCATTCCAAGTGAATTCTTTAAACATGTGAAACTCCTAAATATGTACTGATATTGTTTTCTTAAACATAGCCACTCTAGCCATATAAATATAGCAATGGGCACTTAAAAAACTTACATAGAAACTGTAATCTTAAAGCATAACTCTCGCCAAAATGCAACCTATGATCTTTTTTTAAATGTGCCGGAGTCAAACTTTAGTTTAAAACCATAATTAGGATGATACGCCACTTTTAAGATATTCCCTATTTTTGGTTCCGATCAAATCGCCTTTTGAACAGGAGTCCTAGGGACACCAATATGATAGCATCAAAATTGCTATTTTTTTAAACAATAAGAAGGCTATTTATATTGCTTACATTGCTAATACCAAAATTCTTTGTGAGGAAGGTCTATACAATTTGTCCAAATTCTGTTAACTATTACATCCTTGTGTAGCGAGCAGCTGGTTCGTGTTGAATGTCAAAACAATATCATAATTTAATTGTGCATTTACATACAGTACATGAATGCCAGTCATTTATTGAAACTTTGAAGAAGGCAGGTTGATGCAAAAACATTGGTATGTTACTGTCACACTGTCCCAGAGTGGGAAAGTGTGGAAGTTGAACTGAGAAATTGACTAGTGTATTTTTTTATTAGTGTATTTCTTGTAAATCCAGTCTAAGGCTGTTGATTTGTTTGATTAGGTGTGTTGGGTTATTGTCTGTGAGTATTGTGAAAGGGGATGGCGCGAGTCATTGTTAGATTGTCACTGTGTAAGTACAGATGTCCGGGAGTTCTACCATCTATGTAAGTTGTGACGAGTGTTGATGTAGTTGAGTTTACGTGTACACCAGTGATTGGAATATCGGCGTTATAAATAAACTGTGTTACTAATGGCGTTACTTTTTTCAGTAACGAGTAATCAAACGAATTACTGTTTTTCCTGTTACAACGCCGTTACAGTTACTGACAATAAAATGCGTAGTTACTTTAATTACGCTCAATGAAGCGGTTGCTTTCTCTCTGCAGGACCTGCAAACTTTTTCTCTGGTGTGTGTTTGTGTGTCAGGGGGGTGCTAGACAACCACAACTGATGATGATTGGCTTAGAGTACATTTCCATCGTTTGCCAACCAACCAGAGGCAGAGTAGGGCGGGTGTTCACTGTTCAGTTCACACACACGCACAGACGGTCGCACACACCAACGGCCAGGAGTCAGAGCGATGGCAAGTCAAACGAGTTCAAAGGTAGCTTTCGCGAACTGTAAGTATAATAAGCACTACTTTTCCCTCGTTGAGGTAAAAGGCAAGAATGTTTATGTGACGTGCAACTTATGCACAGGAAGAAAGATACTCCATGTCGGTGGCAAGTAATTACAATCTAATGAAGCATCACATCATCACAAGCCGCCACAAACTAGTGGCCAAGAATGCAGCTGATAACGTGAGCTCTGCGACAAAAGGAGATTGAGCTACGACATCAAAGCAACTTAAACTAGATTTTTCTACACCACCGCAAACTCTTATAATGCAGACTAAATTGATTCTATTTAGTGTCCATTTTATTCATTTAAAGGTACAATATGTACTTTTCCAAAACAATAACAAAAGACGTACTTTGCATTAAAAAAGCAAACATCACTATACCTATATTATATATATTTCTTAGTTGTGTACTTACATTATCCTAAATGTTGCCACCAACTTTTAAATACAGAGAAATTTGTAATATAATTTGAAAACACGGGACGTTTCATTTTGTCTTTTATCAATGGCGTCATATAACCTTTGATTGCTCTAGTTGTTCTAAGTTCCAAGGAACCGCCAAACATAACGTGAATAAAGTTATAATATTTTTAACAATACATTACTTTGTAAGTGATCAGTTTTTTCTGCCGGAGACGCTAAATTGGAAGGTTGTCATTGACGTTGATAACAAAACCCATGATCCCACGCTACTTCCTGACGTCATCAAAGTACATATTTTGCTATTGTTTTGATTGAGAGACCCCTAGCGGCCAAAAACTACATATTGTACATTTAACATATTTAATTTTGGGGGCTTCCAAGTACATTAAACATGCAACAACCATCTACTGCCTGTGTGGTCTCCCTCTCTCTCTCCATACACCGAACTATGACAGTTACCTTATAAACCACTTAGACACAGTGTGAGGCTATTAGTTTACAGTCGTATGCATTTTATTACAGTTGTATGCAAAAGTTTAGGCACCCTTGACAATTTCCATGATTTTTTATTTATGAATAATGTGGTGTTTGGATCAGCAATTTCATTTTGATCTGTCAAATAACTGAAGGACAGAGTAATATTTCAGTAGTGAAATTAGGTTTATTGGATGAACAGAAAATTTGCAATATGCTTCAAAACGAAATTAGACAAGTGCATACATTTGGGCACCCCAACAGAAATATCACATCAATATTTAGTTGAGCCTCCTTATATAACAGCCTCTAGACCAGTGTTTCTCAAACCTTTTTCAATATTGTACCCCCTTTGAATTGCCTTTTTAATCCAAGTACCCCCTGACCAGCGCAAAACATTTTTGGTAGATTAAAGTCTATATAAAGAGGTACAATACAGAGCCGGCAGTGATAGATTCACTAAACAACATCCTTTTTTAACCAAAACATTTAAATGGTAGGCTACATTTCAAGAATCATTTAGAATCCATCACTTAATTCATTAATAATTATAGTATAATTATTTTAGGAAATATGCATGACATATTTTATAATTAGCATTTTTGCAAACATTTAATGTAACGCCTGCAGTACTCCAAATTACCCCTAGGGGTACACGTACCCCATCTGAGAAACACTGCTCCAAACGCTTCCTATAGCCTGTAATGAGTGTCTGGATTCTGGATAAAGGTATTTTGGACCATTCCTCCTTGCAAAACATCTCCAGTTCAGTAGGGTTTGATGGTTGCCGAGCATGGCCATTCCAGAACATTGTACTTGTTTCTCTGCATAAATGCCAGAGTAGATTTTGAGCAGTGTTTTGGGTTATTGTCTTGTTGAAATATCCAGCCCCAGAGTAACTTCAACTTTGTGACTGATTCCTCCACATTATTCTCAAGCATCTTCTGATATTCAGTGGAATGAAATCCATGCAACCCTCAACTTTAACAAGATTCCCAGTACCGACACTGTCCACACAGCCCCACAGCAGGATAGAACCTCCACCAAATTCTACTGTGGGTTGCAAGTATTTGTCTTGGAAAGCTGTGTTCTTTTGCTGCAATGCATAACACCCCTTGTTATCACCAAATAACTCCAACTTTGTTTCATCAGTCCACAGCAACTTCTTCCAAAATGTTGCTGGCTTGTCCAAATGTGCGTTTGCAAACCTCAAGCGACTCTGTTTGTGGCGTGTGCCCAGAAAAGGCTTCTTCTGCATCACTCTCCCATACAGGCTTGGAATTTCCTCATTTTAGGGGCAAGGCCATTTGGCCTTCGGTGTCAGAAA
Source organism: Umbra pygmaea (assembly GCA_016801145.1). Classification (NCBI taxonomy): domain Eukaryota; kingdom Metazoa; phylum Chordata; class Actinopteri; order Esociformes; family Umbridae; genus Umbra; species Umbra pygmaea. The sequence continues at coordinate 32,419 of JACXGM010005006.1, forward strand.
AATTTGGAGGGCACAAAGGCCACATGCTAGGGCACAAAGGCCATTGAGTGAAAAAAGAGGATTTGGAGCTTCAATTTCTGATAAAAAAACACGCATGACATGAAAACATATTACCAGTTTTTCTCGTTTGCTAAAACACAATTTTTGAAACCCTGCTTCAGATCCTGAAGACATTAAACACAAAACCTCATCTCCAAGCACTATTCACAAAACAGCTTACTCTTGCAAAATGAAATTTTCACCTCAAAACATAAACAAAGTCATCAAAATGATATACACAATCAAGCAGTCAGTAAACAATACACCAACAAATAGAAAACACATTGTTCAAAACATATAGTTGTCAGGGAGAAGTAGATTTTGTATTTCAAAACAAATTTCATATTTTTACATTACTCCTGTCTCAAAATATTTATGGATTGTGGATTTTTTTCATTTCAAAAGATATACTGATGGACACAAAAATACAACCAATTCTGAAAAAATTGGGCCAGTATGGAAAATGCACAAAGAAATGATCAAAAATAATCATTTGAAAATTCTATTGACGCTGTACAATATTGAATACACATTATCAACAAATAATGTGATGTTTTACTCTTGTGAATAACACTTTTTTTTTAAATATACACTTATTTTAAATGAGATGTCACACTCTGCACAGTGAAGCTCAAACATTCAACTGTATGAACAAAAACAAAACACACTTGAGTGGAAGGGGATTTTAAAAGGCAATGATGTGTGTGTGTGTGTGTGTGTGTGTGTGTTTGTTTGTGTGTTTGTGTGTTTGTGTGTGTGTGTGTGTGTGTGTGTGTGTGTGTGTGTGTGTGTGTGTGTGTTTGTGTGTGTGTGTGTGTGTGTGTAATCTGATTCATCATCATCACTTGAGGAGATAAATGGAGAAGGGCTAGCTGTCTGTGGGTCAGTGTTCAGTCTATATGGTTGAATGTTTAATCTCCTCAAGAGCTCAGCTGCCCACCATCTTCCCACTGCCTTCTCATTCACGTGTGCAACAGGGGCACAGGGAGTGGCATCCAGCTGCAGCCCCGCAGACGTCACCAGTGGCTAACCCACATCACCTGTTGCTAACCCAGCACCTGGCGAGGTTCGGCTGGAGACTCAAATTCTGGACTCGGTTGGATAGCTGATGGCTGGTAGTTTTGGAGACAGGTTTCGCGAGGTGCAGGTCAGGAGCTAGCGAGCATGAATACGCAAAAAATAAAATTTGTGTTGGAGGCATGGCATCCTCGTGGGGTTCCACTGCGACGGAGTTGGAGCAGGAGCTGGTGGAGATTATTGAGCTGGATAGACTGGCACTGGAAAGGGAGAACAGGAGGACTACCCTGTTGGTGGCGGGTCGCGACGGCTGTGCCGTTGGTGAGGTCAGCATGGAAGGGAGTTTGGATGGGAGTGTGGGTGTAGCTGGAGTGGCGGTAGGGTTTGAGGAAGCACGGTATGTTAAGAGGAAGAAGAAGCGGGCCCGGAAGAAAGAGGGTGGTGAGAGTAGTTCGGGAGAGGGTGAAGGGCCGGCACTTGGTGGTGGGGAGCAGGGGTGTAAGGTGATTGTGGAGTTTTTGGCCCCGACAGGTAAGCTGTTACACCCGGTGTCACTCACTGCGGCAATTAGGGAACAGGTTGGGAGGGTGGTGGATGCTAGGTGTTTGAGTGGTGGGAGGGTTTTTATTGTGGTGGGTAGTGTGGCTCTGAGGGATAAGTTGCTGAAGTTGGAGGTGTTAACTGGGGGTATGGTGAGTTTGATTTGTCAATGGAGGAGCTAAAAGAAGTGGTGTCGGTGGGGTTGTTTTGGACGCGAGACGGATGGGCAGTAGGGCACTGGGGTTAGAGAAGGTGAGTCCCACGGTGTTGTTGGAGTTTGGAAGGCCTTTGCCAAGTAGGGTGCACTTAGGGTTTCTTTGTTTTTTTGTGAGGGAATATGTGCCGCCGCCACTGAGGTGTTTTAATTGTCAGCGGATGGGGCATGTGGCGGCTGTGTGTAGAGGGCAGGGTAGGTGTGGGGGTGTGAATGAGTATGGTAAGTGTGGGGTAGGGGACAGGGTGAGGTGCTGTAATTGTGTTGGGGAGCACAGTGCTGCGTTTGGAGGGTGTGTGGTTCAGAAGAGGGCGGCGGAGGCACAGCGGCTTAAGGTGGTGGATAAGGTCACGTATGCGGAAGCAGTGAGGAGAGTAGGTTGACTAGGGGTAGGTGTGCAGGTGGAGAAGGAGCGGGTTCTGGGCCCGGTGTTGGAGGACGGTATGGGTGTTCAGTGTGGTGTTGTCTGAGATGTGTAAGCATGAGGGTGTGGTTGGTAAGGATTCACTGGTGGTGGGCAGGGTTGAGTTTTTGTCGTTTCTGTGTAGTGTGGTGAATGTTTGTAGTCAGGTTAAGGTTTGGAATGCCAGGATTGATGTTGTGGTGGGTGCTGCTAGGGAGTTTATGGGTATTACTGACGTCACGGGGGGAGATGGTTCACGAGCTGATGAAGGGGAGGGTAGGTAGTGGGGTGGGGGGTGGTAGTGGGCTGTATTTTAATTTCTAGGGTGGTGGGGTGTGGTGGGTGGTGTTAAATTGGGTGGGCCGTGACCGGCCTCACACTCCAGTACAGTTGGTGGCAGTAGATGCACCTTAAGTTGGTTGCGATCCGCCAATTGCCCAAAGAAGAAGAACCCAGCACCTACGGCTAACCTTTAACTTCTGTTTTTAGGGTTTTGGGCCGAGTGTCTGTCAAAGCACTTTGTGATGACTGCTGTTGTAAAAAGTGGTTCTAAAATCATCAGATGGCGATATTGATTGGTCCGTGGTGAAAATGTAATTATTGATTGGTCCGTGGCAAAATTTCATTATTGATTGGTCCATGGTTAAATCGTTGTTCTATGCGAACTATGATGTTATTTAAATTTGGTTGAAAACACACTTTACACACAAACCTATGTAAGAAACCCGAAGGCTGACCGGGAGATTTTGACAGTAGCAGGGGCACTAAGGCCATGTTGGCCGGAGGGCGTACAATAATTTTCAGGGCAGTACTGCCAATGGGAGGGGCAAACCAACTGTGTGTTCCAATTAATCAGTGCCAGGTAGTTACTAGGTTTTCAAATCAACAAAATGACAAGGGTGCCCAAATTTATGCACTTGTCTAATTTCATTTTGATGCATATTGCACATTTTCTGTTAAATCCAATTAAACTAATTTCACTACTGAAATATTACTGTGTCCTTCAGTTATTTGATATATCAAAATAAAATTCCTGATCCAAACATCCAAATATTTATAAATGAAAATCATGGAAATTGTCAGGGGTGCCTAAACTATTGCATTCGACTGTATCTGGTAATCAGCACCTCTGCCAGTAATTAGAGTTTGCACAAGTTCATACCTTTACATGATTTATTTCAAACCAATCAAATTACAGCTGACCAAAAAACTAAATGTTTAATCCAAGTCTGAAATGTATAATTCCTGTTTTAGTCTGGGCAAATTAATTAGCATTAAGATCCTTAAGATCTCATAAGATGATCATTGGCACCTACATCTTTGTGTTGGGCTGCAGGGCTGCACTGACATGTTGGGGGCTCAAGGACAAACAAGGGCTAATATAGACTAACTGCATCAAGGTGACAGGAGGTCAGATTGCTCACTGGTTAGGGAGTCAGACTTGTAGGTGATTCCTGACCCTGACTGACAGGAGGTCAGATTGCTTACTGGTTAGGGAGTCAGACTTGTAGGTGATTCCTGACCCTGACTGACAGGAGGTCAGATTGCTCACTGGTTAGGGAGTCAGACTTGTAGGCGATTCCTGACCCTGACTGACAGGAGGTCAGATTGCTCACTGGTTAGGGAGTCAGACTTGTAGGTGATTCCTGACCCTGACTGACAGGAGGTCAGATTGCTCACTGGTTAGGGAGTCAGACTTGTAGG
>JACXGM010005007.1:0-36125 GCA_016801145.1 Umbra pygmaea
TTTGAACACACAGGAAAATGCGCTTGCTGGTTTAGACCTGCTTTTAAGAGGCGGTAAATTCCCCCCGCAGAATCGAGGCGCGCTCTTACAGGCAGTCTTTGTAAATACCACGGAATATATAATTAGGCGCAGTTTACCGTATCCTCCCACCTTTTTGCGTGGAACTCCCACTTTCCCCATGACCCTCCCACGAACGCATTTTGAAAGCGCAACTTGTCTCTTGTCGCTCATGTGGCACGCAATCTGCGATTTTACCCAAGTGCGCCTGGTTAGTAAATAGCCCGCATTGGTTACGTCCGTCTTTGCGACCAATTAGCGCCTGAAAACAGGCGCAAACGGCTTGATAAATCTAGCCCTGAGCGTTTATCTATCTACTACTGCTGTTTTGGCCTGACCTGTTTTTTCCCTGTTTTTGAGAGATCGATTACTGGATTACCCTTTTTGTACCATTGCTTGGAAACTGCTATTCCGTGTTCTGACCCCTGCCTGTTCCCTGGTTAGAATTACGCCTGTCCGCTTCATGCTGAAGACATCCCATGTATGACCCTGCCTGTGCTGAGTATCCGACTGGTGTTCCAGACTTCTGCCTGTGTGACTGCCTGTATAGTGTTCCAGACCTGTGCCAGTGTGACTGTAGTCAGAGGGGTAAAAGGATACAATTAAGATGCACTTATGAAGTTAAAGCATTAATAATTAATATATTTCCTTTTTTCCCCTGTTGCAATAGTCTGAGTTAAGAACGGAGAAATGCTTAATAAATGCGTATAGAGGATTTATAGTATAGACGTTGTTGATATTTCCTATCTAACTATCTGACCTCATAATGATAATTTATCCGTGTGTGTAAACAGCTACGGAAAGAAATACTAGAGCGACCCGGGAAACTAAAGCGTTGCCCGCAAGTCAGACCCGGTGCATAGGCTACCTAGCTTGAATGTGTACGTGATAAGGGCTGACACTTAAGAGCAGGCCGCAACAAGATAGCTTAAGTTCCCATTAATGATTCCACCGGAGATGTTCTGGGAAATGATTTAGAATGTCAGACGGACAGAACTTAGTAAAGAGAATAATATTTAATTCCAGATAAAGGGCATCGAAGTACACGCTTTAACCGGACACAGAATTACACAATACAATACCAATAATTACATGTCGTCTAAAACTCCTAAATATGATCGACGATCTAAGCATGTCTTATACGGTTCAGTCTATTTCTCAACATTTATTTAACACATTTGCTATGGCACGCACTAATGTGGGCCAGGAGAATCGTTAAAGAGATCTCATCCGATTTAACCTTAAACAAAGACTTATATTTCCCCTCGAGAGGGGACACCCACAACTCCTGCTGCATACGAAATAAAGATCAGTTTACTGGCTGGAATTGGAGAACAAAAGAGTACATTAACAATTAGATTATGCGTCGCCTCTGCGGTGCTATCTGGGCTGTAACAAAAGGACTGGGTTATAACATTTGACTATGCTTCACTGTAGAAAGCTACCATTAATCTCTTCCAGTCGCTCTGTGGAGAAAATCATATAGCCTTGCATGTAGTAAAACCAAAACTCCCTTTATGGGATGATCCAGCAAGCCCCAAAATGATATACCATGATATACAGTATAATGTTGAGATCTCAGCTTCTTGTTTGACTACCCATAGTGGGGGGTTTGGCCCCCCTTCCTTCCGGGTCTCACTCCGGCAGTCGTCAAGAGAGTGAGAGACTGGTAGTCCTTAGAAAGCTGCTATAATCAGTCCTGCGAAACATCTAAAAATCCACTACATGACTGCCCGTATTGTGTACCAGATCCCTGCCTGCCTGTTATCCGAGCCATTGCTATTCTGGACTATTAAACATAATTGTGGTTTTCTAACAACCTTCTTTTTTTTTTTTTCAAAGTCAAAGTCAAAGTTCTGGACCTGTACATTACAGAATACCTTACCCTTAACATAGAAATGCATTCAGTGATATGGTTACAGCTGAGCTGGACGACCGCCTCTCAAGGCAAGAAGCACGGATTGATGAATTGTGTCAGCTGCTCCGTCAGGGCGCTCCGCCAAACCCTAACCGACAGGATCAGGTACCCCAAGCGGCTTCTCTACACATTTCTATGCCCAATAAATATGATGGCACTCCTGGCCTGTGTAAGGGCTTCTTGCTTCAATGTGCACTATATATCAACCATCACCCAGCCCAGTGCCAAACGGACCAACATAAGGTTGACTTTGTAGTTTCCCTATTGACGGCCAGAGCGCTCGAATGGGCCACTGCTCTGTGGGCTGCAAATTGCCCTAATTTACACTCAGAAACTGCTTTTCACAGGCTGTTTAAAGAGGTTTTCGATCACCCTGTAACAGGACGTAGTGTGGGGGACTAATTATGCGAACTACGTCAAGGGAGACGTTCTGCAGCAGACTACGCTTTGGAATTTCGTACCCTGGCGGCCGGGAGTGGTTGGAGCGACACTGCCCTGCTCACTATCTACCGACGTGGGCTATCCAGGGAGCTACAAACAGAATTAGACTGTCGGGGTGACCAAACTGATTTACACAAATACATTTCGATGTTCATTGCCATTGACAATTTATTAACTGATCAGGCATCCAGGAAAACGTCACGAGTGGCTCTTCAGTGTCCAGCGTTTAGATCACCAGTAAACCCCGAACCTGAACCCATGCAGCTTGGACGCTCGCCTTTGACCCCCTCAGAAGGACAACACCGATTTAGGGAACGGCTATGCTTGTATTGTGGAGGATCGCAGCACCTGCTGGAGAACTGCCCTGTCAAACCATAATGGTATTATCCTCTTCGAAGGAACAGTTGATTCTGGGATTCCCTTGGCTCCATCAGCATGACCCGAACATTTCTTGGAAGGAGGGGTAATTACAGGTTTGGAGTACAGACTGTCTCAAGAATTGCCTTACCATGACCTGCAGCGCCACATCCGTTGAAGAATGTCACGTTAAACCAGTAACCTACATACCTGAAGTGTATAAACAATTCCTGGCGGTGTTTTCAAAGGAACAAGCCTCAGTCCTCCCCCCGCATCGGCCATGGGATTGCGCCATTGATCTGCTTCCTGACGCAGTATATCCAACAGGAAGGATCTATCCTCTATCTCTACCAGAAAAGGAATCTTTAAACGCTTATGTGGAGGAATCACTTCAGCAGGGAACTATTCCGCCGTCTACATCCCCTGTAGCATCCAGTTTTTTTAATCAAGAAAAAAGATGGAGGACTACGCCCCTGTATAGATTACCGGGGTCTCAACAAGGTCACTATAAAACATAGGTACCCGTTACCTCTTATCCCGGCAGCCTTGGGACAAGTTGGTCAAGCTTCAATTTATTCAAAATTTGATCTACGCAGCGCGTATAATTTGGTACGCATCAGAGGAGGGGATGAATGGAAGACTGCTTTCATTACGCACAAGGGGCATTATGAATATCGGGTTATGCCTTATGGCCTAACTAACGCCCCTGCTGTGATCCAAACCTTTATGAATGCCATCTTTCATGATATGTTGAATAGGTTTGTGTTCAGCTACATTGATGACATTTTGATATACTCCTCCTCTCTCTCTGATCATATCTCGCATGTGAAACAAGTTCTTCAGCGTCTCCAAGACAACCACCTTTTCGTGAAAGCAGAGAAGAGCGAGTTCCATGTATCCACTGTGTCATTCCTTGGCTTTGTACTCATTCCCGGAGGAGTCCGTATGGATGAAAGTAAAATCGAAGCAGTCCGTACCTGGCCCCTTCCGAGCACAGGAAAAGAGCTCCAACACTTTTTGGGCTTCGCTAATTTCTACAGGCGCTTCATAAGGAGTTTCAGTATTGTAGCCGCGCCCTTGCACTCCTTGGCGAATACAAAATCACCTGTTCTGCGCTGGGGGGAGGAGACCCAGAGTGCGTTTCAGAACCTAACGTGAACATTCACCACAGCACCGGTTCTTCAGCCGGCTAACCCAGCGCTTCCTTTCATAGTGGAGGTGGATGCATCGGAGGTGGGGGTAGGTGCTATGCTGTCCCAAAGGAATGATTCTGATTCCAAGGTACACATCTGTGCTTTTTTTCCCGCAAACTAACCCCTTCAGAACGTAATTATAATGTAGGAAACCGTGAGCTTCTGGCCATAAAATTGGCCTTGGAGGAGTGGCGTCATTGGCTGGAGGGGGCACGTCATCCTTTTCTGGTTTATACAGATCATCCTAACCTGGAGTATTTACGGAATGCAAAACGACTCAACTCCCGTCAAGCCAGGTGGTCGTTGTTTTTCAACCAGTTCACTTTTACTGTGTCTAATCTTCCAGGTGAAAGAAATGTAAAAGCTGACTCCCTGTCCCGATTGTATGACCATTACACCAAACCTATGGTTCCGGAACCCATTCTGCCTGCTGCCTGTCTGGTAAGACCCATTCAGTGGGACATTGATACTCTTGTGCAGAATGCCCTTCTTACAGACCCTGATCCTCCTGACACACCTCCAGGGAAGACCTATGTCCCTGCCAGTATCCGTCCCCAATAGTTGCAATGGTGTCATTCATCCCTCAGTACAGGGCATCCAGGCATAACCCGCACCATCCAATTATTGCAGTGGAACTATTGGTGGGGGTCCCTCAGGGAGGACATGGCAGATTATATTATGTTGTGTCCCATATGTGCTCAATGAAAAACCCCTCGCCTTTTACCTGCTGGGAAGCTGCTCCCCTTACCTGTACCCACTAGACCGTGGTCCCATGTAGCAATGGACTTTGTCACAGACCTGCCCCTGTCCAATGAGTTTACAATCATTTTGGTCATCATCGACAGATTTAAAAAAATATGCTGACTAATTCCATTGGCTAAATTACCTAACGCCATTGATTTGGCTGAATGTGTGTTCCAGAATGTTTTCAGATACCAGAGGACATAGTGTCGGATCGGGGCCCGCAATTTACCTCCCGGGTGTGGAAAGCCTTTTGGGCTTGTTTGGGGGTGTCGGTCAGCCTGTCCTCAGGATACCACCCGGAGTCGAATGGTCAGACAGAATGCCTCAACCAGGTCGTCGGCACGTTCCTTCGACAGCAGTGTGCTTCACATCCTCATGAGTGGATCCGCTTCCTTCCGTGGGTGGAGTATGCCCAGAACTCCCTTGTCCAGTCGTCTCTAGGCATGACACCATTCCAGTGTGTTCTAGGTTATCAACCCTCATTGTTCCCATGGGACACCGACCCAGCCGAGGTGGAGGCTGTGGAGTCCTGGTTCATGCGCAGCTCGCGTGTCTGGGATGACGCGCATCAACACCTGGAGCGGGCATCGGAGACCAAGAAGAGGCAGGCTGACCGGCGCAGACATCCGACGCCTATGTAACACCCCGGTCAACGAGTGTGGCTTTCGACGTGGGATCTTCGGGGTCGGCTATCCCCCCGGAAACTAACCAAGAGGTACATAGGGCCCTTCAAAATATTACAGCGTCTTAACCCGGTAACCTATCGCCTGCTCCTGCCTCGCCAGTATTGTCTGTCTTCTGCTTTCCATGGGTCTCTCTTGAAGCCCATCCGGTACAGTCCTATGCACCCTCCTGTTGCTGTCCGGGGTCCTCCACCTCCTCTGGAGATCGATGGGGTTCCTGTGTATGCGGTCCGGGAGCTGTTGGCCTCACGGCATTGTCTGGGCAGTCTGCAATATCTGGTAGTTTGGGAAGGTTACGGTCCAGAGGAGCTCTCCTGGATACCTGCGTCGGATGTTCTGGACCCTGTGCTCATAGCAGACTTTCATCGTCATCACACGGACATGCCTGCCCCTCATCCGAGGGGTCGCCCTCCTTCTCATTTGCCTCGTGCTTCTGGAGCCGCCCGTCGGGTTGGGGGCTCTGTAACGTTGCAAAGTTCCACGTTGGCCACAAACACATCCTCACAGGCTGGTATAGCGCACAAACCCGATTCACATGAACACATCCCAATAGCCAGGTCTCAATCACCGGAATACTGAACACCTGCAAGCATTCCAGTTAGTACAAAAGCACCTCTGTTCCACTCACTGTTCGTGAGGTATTGATTGTATTGTGCAACATATTGAGCGTTTATCCATCTACTACTGCTGTTTTGGCCTGACCTGCTTTTTCCCTGTTTGAGAGATTACCCTTTTTGTACCATTGCTTGGAAACTGCTATTCTGTGTTCTGACCCCTGCCTGTTCCCTGGTTACAATTACGTCTGCCCGCTCCATGCTGAAGACATCCCGTGTATGACCCTGCCTGTCCTGAGTATCCGACTTGTGTTCCAGACCTCTGCCTGTGTGACTACCTGTATTGTGTACCAGACCTGTGCCAGTGTGACTGCCCATATTGTGTACCAGATCCCTGCCTGCCTGTTATCCGAGCCATGGCTATTCTTCTGGACTATTAAACATAATTGTGGTTTTCTAACAACCTTCTGGACCTGTACATTACAGTGTGATAGAATCCTGATTGAGCAGTTTCAGTTTCCTACACTGTAGGCATGGAGTATATTAAGAGACACCAGACAGAATATGATCAATCGACTCAAAATTCACTTATTTACTGTTTTGTTCTTTGCAGCACAGCATACCTCCCTAGAACAAATAACATTCTAAAGCCAGCTAGGCCTGTTATCGCCTGTTATAAATTTGCCACAACTAAGATAAACAATATGGTGGTATCACAGGTCCTCATCAGCTGTTTAGATCTCCGCCCACCTTTCTTCTACAGTATGAGCAGGGTAGGAATTTCATGACGGCCATACGTTCGCGAACAATCCAGTTCTTTTGGATGGCTCTTTGGTACGAACACAAGGAACTGAGTCCTACTTGGTGAGACTCAAGCCGTTATTTTCTATAGTTCTGCTAATAATATCATTGCCCTGCATGACCCACAGCCCTTTGTGACATCACGTGAGTAGTGAACATTCTGAACAAGTAAGTTAATGAGAAAAAAATGAGAAAAAATAAATTTTAATAATATAATTTAATAATTTTAAGTCAGTGAATGAGAACACCACGACTACAATACAAAGACGTGTTGCGTTGAAATGAGCCAAACTCGATATCATTTCTTTTATTGGTTTGGATACCAATAAAAGAAATGACAAAGCAGAGTGCAACATTTAATTAAACCTTGTTTTACTATTGTTAAGTCCTCATATGAAATGTTCATATCATTGTTTAGCTGTCTGATTTGTCTAAAATTTGTTTTGTACAACAGTTAATTATTTTGCTTTTACTGCGACAATAAAACATTTTCTAATATACATGTAAAGTTTATCATGAATTGCATTCAATGCAAAAAACTTTATTACATTTCCCTGCAGGCACACGACATTGAGAAGACGTTGGGAAGACGTCCTTTGGTTGAAAAGACGTGGACTAGACGTCTTCTCAACGTTGTGTGCCTGCAGGGTTCATACAGAGCGTGATAAAGCAGGGGGATATGTCGTCACATAGTGTAACACTTACAATGGAAACCATTGACATTAGGTCTGGCAATACAAGCAGTGACGGGCTGGGGACAAAAAACGGCCCTGGCTTTTCCACACACCAGCGGCCCACTAGCGGGGGAGGGGGGGGCGCAGTGCATGAACATTACTATCGACGCTTGAAAATCATACCCTATCATTATCCTAGCAATTATTTCACAGATAAAACTAGTCCCACCCCTCAAAAAGAAAGATGAGCCCATCTTTCGCAAAGGAACGGAGCCATAAGATCCGACTCTTTTCAAAGAGCCATAATTCCCATTACAGTCGTCAGGGCCAACGTGAAATTCCCACTCTGAGTATGAGGCATTCTTTATGAATTCTTGACGTCTCATTGACGGTTCCCCAGGTGTCCACATTTTCTCTCATGGACCTAGTATTCCTCGTACATTTCCCCAGTCTCCCAACAGACCGCCATCATCCTTTTAGTCACCTTCATGCTCTGAATCAGCCACAATTCTCTTCACAGTACGATGATTACGCTTTAGTTTTCATGAAATATCTATTGATTTCATACCTTGTCCAAGGCATTGCACTGTTTTACGCTTTTCCGCAGCAGAGAGATCCTTTTTCTTTCCCATATTGCTTAAAACTTTGGCCTAATGTGGAACATCATTTGTAAGTGGATTATCTTTAATTGGGCTCACATGGCAAACTAATTATCACAGGTGTCTGAGATTGATTTCAGTGATCCAAAAAGCCCAGAGACACAATACCATCCATGAGTTAAATTGAAAAACACGGCGTGAAGCGCATGGCGCAAGTGCGCTTTGAGCGTGTCCAAATCCACTTTTGCTTGCAAAAGTCTTAATGGGTCGGGCGGATGGTCTAAAAGGGTTTTACTAAGTGTCTTCAGCAACTCATAGGTGTGTTTTGGGCTTAACATGCAATAAACCAATCAGTTTCATCTCCCATTCCCTTTAGCCAGGCGCATTTGTACCCTTCTTGCATTGCTAATATGATGGCAGATTTGCACCCTAATATGTTTATTTATAATCTTTTGCATGTTTGTGTGCTGCTGCGCTTCCCTGTGTGTGTGCAACAAGCATAGTGTGCACACGATGTGCATACCCCTAGGTGCATTTGACACATTTTCTGTTAAAATAACAATGACATGCTACGCCATTGACTTTAGACCAGGTTTTTGTTGTTCAATGGCACATTCACTTTCCGATGCCTCAAGATAGCAATACACCCAGAATTATCCTGAACACACCTCCCTGTTAGACCAGCATGCCCATGGGCACAAATATGCGTGCAGGTGCATTTGCTATTAAAACGACACGGGCGCTTGATGGGAAATTGACAACTGCGTTGGTCTTAAACTAGCAAAGACACTTGCGTTCGGGCTTTGCGCTGTGTTGTGCCGGGTGTAAGACAGGGCCGTTAATTCCATTTTGCATAATAATTTGGATCGTGGTGTATATGATGGTACAGCAGGGTGATCTGGCTAGGCAAGGCTGAGAATACCCATCGGAACTGGTTCACTACCTTATTCAAATCTTCAACTGCCTGGACAGCATTGTCAGCCTTTGGGTCGACTTTTCCCATCATGGCATCCACTTCTCTCTCCTCGTAGGCTTTCAGGAGATTTATATGATATACCTGTTCCTTTTTTCTGCACCCTGGTTAACGTACTCTGTAATTCACCCGAGTGATTCTCACCACTATTTCGTAAGATCCTTGCCACTGTGCCAGTAATTTATGTCTGAGCGTAGGGACCAGCATAAGAACTCTGTCCCCTGGTTTAAACTCCTTGTTCAAGAAGGTCCTGTTGTAAGCCTTTCTCTGTGCCTCTTGTGCCGCCTCCATGTGCTTGCGCACTATGGGCCACATTGTAGCGATGCGCTCCCTTATGAAGGTCACGTGTTCTATTAGTGACCTGTTTGGGCAGGGCTGGTTTTCCCAAGCGTTTTTGGCAATATTCAGTATTCCCCTACAGGGACGGCTGTAAAGTACTTTGAAAGTTGAGAAGCCTGTGGAAGCCTGGGGGAACTCTCTCAGCAAAATAATAAGGTGTGGTAGAAGCATATCCTAATCCTTTCCATCTAGTTCAATTATGCACCACATCATTGACTTTATGGTCTTATTGGTGCATTCACAATGCCCATCTCTTTGAGGGTGATAAATGCTAGTGCATATCTGTTTCACTTTATACAGAGTACACAGGTATCGCATAACAGGAGACATAAATGTTGTACCCTAGTCTGTTCAAATGTTAGAAGTCAGACCCACCCTTGAAAACATCTGATACAACTCCTTTGCGATTATCGTCGTAGCCATGCCGCGTAGAGGAATGGCCTCTGGATACTTGGTAGCATAGTACACCACGTCCAAAATATATTTACAAGAGGCCCTACCAGGTCCATAGCTATTCCCGTCGAACGGTATCTCTATAATTGGAAGAAGAACAAACAATGCTACAATAATGCACTTTTGGAGCTGTACACTGGCACACATCGCATGTTATGCAGTACCTGTTCACATCTTGGGTAACATGGGGCCAGTAGAACCTCCCCAGTATGCATTTTGTGGTCTTGGTGCGAGCCAGATGACCCCCCAGGACGTGGGTGCGTGCCATACGCAGAACCATGTCTCTGAATGATCGGGGAACCACCAGTAATTCTTTCCCCTCTTCCTCTTTGCTACCCAATATAGAGACCTATTTTAATTGGATATTAAAGGAACCGTAACCTACCGCTGTTGTCTACTGCCTGGTCCTCTATGACACGGACCTTTTGCATAGCCTCTCGTGATCCGGATCTCTCTGCTGGGCTGTAACAAATCTCCCCAGTGGCCCCTCTAACAGGGGTAACTCTGACATTGGGGTTTGGAGAGGGTGGTCTTTCCACTGTGTTTCCCTGTATAGACTCAAAACCCAGCCAGGTGCTTTCTCACATCATTTTTTCGACTAGCTGTTTCAGCTGTTTATCTGGCCTTCCTCGCCCTGGCTGAGGGCAACAAAGAGGATGATGTTGGTCTGATGGAATACTGGGGAAATGTACAAAGAGACCCAGGTCCATGAGAGAAATAAAGAACGCCTCATCGAAGGCGGGTGGAGAACTGAACAGGGGACATGGACCCGCGATGCCAGCATATAGTTTATATTACTTTTGCCCAGTTTATGAAAGGCGATTAATACAGGCCTAGGTGGCTTTTGAATCTTATTTGTTTTGGGGAGTTAAGCTCTGCTGAAACCTTTAAACTATGGGCTACTGTACAGCCATTTCACACCAGGATATTTTCTGAACCTTTGATTTGTTGCCAAACTGTAAGTATCTGATTAATTTAGAAAGCACTGATCACATTCAGAAATGCATGACTATAAATAACAGAGGGGGTGCAAAATAAAGGAAACACGTATGGTTATTAACATTAAGGACCTAATACAGAGTGGGGCCATGCTTTGCCTTGAGAATAGCTCTAATCCTTCTTGGAATGCTGCTATTCAATCCCTGCCTGTGAGTAGGAGGATATTACACCATTCTTCAAGAAGAAAAACCTCCAGTTCTTTGAGGGATGAAAGGGGTAGAAATCTGCTTTGCACTCTGCACTCTAGAACTTCCCAAAAAAATGTTTAAATATATTTTGATATTGGGGAGGCTATTAGATATTATCCTGGTGTTCATGAAACAGCTGTTGAATTCATGCATTAGTGTGTATGAGTGCAATAACATCCTTGAATATTGAAACATCATGATCAGGGATGTAGTGGAGGCTAAATGCATGTGAAAGCCATTTATGTACCTCCCAAAATTTGGAAATAGCATTTACTAACCTCCAAAGTGCGTTTATCCACCTCTAAATCGCGTTTATCCACCTCTAAATCTCATTTATCCACCTCTAAATAGGCTATCATTCCTAAGCCATTCTAAATTCAGCTTATGTCATTTTAGTTTCATATTGTTCATTATTATGAAAGTATATGTCATGGTATCATGCTGTCAGTGTTGACCAATTACTTGTGTAGCCAGCAGGAAACAGCAGACTGCATCAAAGATTTGTCTGTCACTAGCCTACACTACATTACGTCTCCTGTAATGAATGGATTTTAAAAAGGATATCCGCCAGTTTTTTAACCACCGTCAAGACAGTTATCTTTTTCAAGTAAGGACGATGCTAATTGTTTTGTCTAACTAAAGTTGGTTAAAGCAGCAAATTCCATTTTCCATGCCATAGTGCACAGCACACGCACGTATTCTTTGGCTTTGTAATTAGTAAACGGGATTTATTATTTACAATGCTTTTGCAGGCACATCGAATACAGGGATCAATTTAATTATAAGTGGAATCTATAATTACATGAAAATAATATATTTTTACTATACAAAGCAATAAAATGCAAGTATTTTAATGGTAGCTTCTCTTTTCTTTTACAATTTATGGATTATGGAGCAAAACTGTTGCCAGGGGGCAACGTTGGAACTTTTAAAACTGTCTTTGTCCATTTTATGTAGTTGGATTAATTATGGAAAGAACACTGCCTAGCAACTATCACTAGGAATATTCTGATCTCACGGACGCGCATTACTTACACTGGACTTAGTCTTATTTTTATTTGGTGCAACAGCTGTAAATTCCATTGACAACACCGGACGTAGCTACTCCCGACCTAGGATTTAAGCCCAACTTTTTTACATCCAGCTGGTGCAACTGGCCCCAGATCTACAAGATACCAGCGTAACCTAACCAAAACCCTATCCTAGTAGTGGCCAAATTGTCACAAGCAAGTTGTCACAAGCACTTAAAGGGACAGTATACATAAATGAACCAAAAGTACAATGTAATGCACCAGTAAAATAGAAATGATATACACATAATACATGATAAATAAAAAATGTAATTAATGATTCCTTGTCTCAGTTCATTCCAAGCAAGCCCACACTGGGCTGGGCGTGACAGTACCCCTCTCCAAAGGCCGCCACTCAGAGGTGGCCAGGAAACAACAGGGAAGGGCAGGACAAAAAAAACAGTACCACTGTCAAACCCCCCAAAAGCACTCACCCAGACGGAGCTAAGCAGGGGCTTGGAGTGGAACCTGCAGCCTCCAGTGGTGGCTACAGCGCTGAGGGGGGGTGTCTGACAACGTGCCGGCTGGCCCTGGAGACTGTAGTACTGTAGAGGGCCCGGGCAGCATGCCGGCTGGCCCTGGAAAACTGCATGTTGGCTCTCATGGCTTCTGCCCTGAGGCTTGCCTCCCTCAGCACTGCTCTCACGTAGTACACCTCTGCGTCCAGGGACAGCCATTCGGCTCTTGCAGCTAGGATAGCTGCATCTGCCGCCAGCACAGCAAACTGCACTTCCCTGGTCAACTCCGTTGGAGGTGGTTGGAATGACTCACCACACCGCCTTAGCCCCCCAAAAAATTCCCTTAGGGGAATTTTGGCCGAGGCTCTCTGGTCCCTCGCTGCTCGGCTGCTCCTTTTTCTCTGAGTGGTAATGTAGCCCAGGGAGTGGCTGTACCTGCTTCTGGTCTTGATTCTCTCACTTGCAGGTGAACAAGTAAATGTGAGTGCACAACAATTATACGTATATAGCTTACTATGCACTCACAGTGGCATAAACACTGACAGCTAACATACAAACTGTAAAAACACTATTTTCACAACTTACATTTAACTAGTGTAGCTCTCGGACAGCCTTTCCACACAAACAAACAGATTATCAATGAGCGACACCTCTCTCTAGTTTGGCGACCTTTTAGCAAACTAACTGGCTAATAGAACATGGCTGAACGTAATCATTAATCTTCAGATCTACAAGATACCAGCCTAACCTAACCTAAACCATATCCTAGTAATAGCCAAACTAGAGAGAGTTGTCACAAGCACTTAAAAGGAAAGTATACATAAACAACCCAAAACTACAATGCAATGCATAGGTAAAATAGAAATGATATACACATAATACATGATAAATAAACAATAAAGTTATTGAGTCCTTGTCTCAGTTCATGCCACAGCAGCCCACACTGGGATGGGCGTGACAAATAGGGTTTATGTAAGAAACATTTGCAGTGGTCTCTTCATTTCTAACAGAGCTGTACATAAATTATTTGGATTTTAAAATATCACAAAATACAGTTTTTACTGCGTTTGTAAGCTGGTCATATATAAGAGACAGCCCTGCAGGCACACGACATTGAGAAGACGTTGGGAAGACGTCCTTTGGTTGAAAAGACGTGGACTAGACGTCTTCTCAACGTTGTGTGCCTGCAGGGAGTAGTTCCGTTGTTATGGCTCGAATTAGAAAGCTCTTTTAAATACAGTATTATTAAATCTATTTGTGATAGCAGCCAATGATAGCACTGCATCATAGTTTAGTATCATATAGTGTATGGTGTGTTCATTTGTATTTGGGAACTGTACATGGGTCATGGGCCAGTGTGTGTTTCAAAGTCGCAGGGCGTTTTTCAGTCGCAGTCCGACCCTGGCAGTGATTAAACTTGGAGGTGATGTACTGTATATCTAAATAGCATATTTCACATCCAGGACAAAATGGGAGGTTTAAAACATTATTTTGTTCATTGCAAATGTCACAGACTTCAACTTTATTTGTCCATCTATCCCTGTCGATAAGCCTCAAATTGTGACCTATGTTCCTATTTGCCAATGCAATTTTTCCATGTTCGGCATATGCAGTCATGATTTTTGAGACTATTCCCTTTGACGCTTTTAATACTCTTGCTGTTTTTATAACTGCTGCACCTATAATTCTGGCACTAAATATATTTGTCTTTTTGGAACTCCGTTAGTGGCCTCATGTTGAATTGACAACTCACAATCAGTGCTAAATGGCAGACTTTGATTATACAGTAGTTGACAACTATGTACTCCAAATTCACAATAATCCTAATATAACCTTTGCAGTTGCATTTGTAAATGTTATTTAGTTACTTCAAAGTAAGAGTCTGTGTCTATGTGGTGTTTCTGTTATTATGTCCACCCTCTGTATCTGACAGGTCTGAGAGAGAGGAAGACATTCTTAGTGTAGGTGTAAGCTTTGAAATGTTCACAAACTGTACATTCACAATCACAAAACTGCTGGATAGACAACTTGTACTCATCTAGAAACATCTGAACAACAAGCAAGGATACTGAATATCACAGAGCTAATTAGTGATCTGTAGTAAAACTGGACGTAAACAAATCTGACACTTCAGTAAATTAATGAACTGTAGGAGTCATGTCACAGTTAACTGGGCAACATTCCTATGTAGCAATTCAGAAGATTAAACAACCAATATGCTATACTGACTGTTCAAACATAGACACACACGGTTTCATTCATTGAACTGAAAATGTCCATGGCAGCATACTACTGTACGCTTGTTTCGCATATGTAGTTTATTTATTTCTGTTTTATGTAGAAAACATGCAGAGAGGCGGATGTTGCTACAGTTTAAAAATGAAGACATTCAATTGGGTACAGAAGTTGGCTTTCAAAAAATTTAACTGGAGAAGAATTTAAAGGTTATGCTATGGTCAGCTCATTAGAGTGAACCACACCATAAACTACAATAACATACAAAAACGACATTATATGAGGAGACACAAGGATGAACGCTCTGCTTGAAAATCCTAACCATGCTCACAAGAACTACTCTTTCTTTTGTTTTTCCAATTCTGGAGTGGGAGAAAGACATCTGAAAATGCAAAAAGTTCAACAGGTAGGTTTTGAGACTGTTACCATCACACAGAGCTACTGTACATTTTGAATATAGTCATACAACTGATAGAAATTATAACATGTATAGGAGAGTAAGAGGCCGAATCGAAGGTAAAGTAAAAGTTTAATTAAGCTCAAAATTCTCAAAAATAAACAACAATTTGAGGAGTCAGACATAATAGTGAATATGGAAAATGTAGTATCTGGAACAAACACAAACAAACATTTACAACCAACAGGAAACAATGAACAACAACCGGTAACACAAACATGGGAGCTATATAAACTGTTGTGTTAATAGAATGACTAACAGCTGTGAATGGTGAACCAGAAACAAAGCAATCCATTGAGTGATGTTGAGCTCATTGCAATAGTCCAGAGAAACAGCACATGAAACGGATTAGTCATTAAGGGCACTGATTTACCCCCTCTGCCATGGCTAGATCTATGTTATTAATTAATCCTTAAAAAATCCAGGACCATGTGACCTTCCAGTCTAAGAAGTTTGAGATATTTTCCAAATAAATACTGACCAACCCAAAACTTATGGTGACCGGTCTGTTATCTGACTGTAATCATACTGTAGACCGTGATCATGTCGCTGTAGAAGATAGGAATCTAAACACCACATTGATATCTGACAAGTGGGTAAAAATAACTATAAAGAGTTAGAGTCACTCATGAGATAAAAACCTTTTCGACACAGCGATACAAAAATGTGTCAAAATGTTGCCTTGGAAGGTGTTGCGACTCACAAGCACGGCCAGCTTGTTTGTTCCTCTTACGGACACCAGCTTTGCATCCTCACATCAGCATCTCATTCAACAGCCTTCACCCTCTGTGGTTAATGGCTCAACGAGGCATCATCTGGACAGATGTATTTAGACTCTGCAGGACTCAACCTGCTGGGATTATTTCTGAAGTCTCTCATGAGGAGCCTGCAGAGAGGATTTCTCTTTCTAAAGTTGAGCTTCTGCTCCCCCATCTTCACGCTCCCTCAGCCCTACGGGTCCAATAATACTGCTGCACGGCATAATTACACATCCATGCATGGACGCCTACGGTATGGAAATCATAATAGACTTTGTGTTCTGCTAAATATGCCTCCCTTCTCTCAGTACAGCCATTTGAATATGTTTCTCAAAGGGACCTCTACCTCTCCACTCTTGACTTAAACCAACCTCCATTATCTATAAAGATGGGAAAAAGATTTAGATTTGTAGGCTACCATAGTTTTACACCAGCGCTACAATTATGTTACATACCCTGCTTCTACCGAAAAAATGAATATAAGCGAAATAAAAGTAAAACATAAATGTATTAAAATACTCAATAAACAAACAAAATATGTTTACAATGAAAATGCTATGTGCAATACCTATTATTATTGGAGCTGCCTCATCTCATTCACATTAACAAGAGTGATGCTAAGGCCATGTTAGTGTCCTTTTTTGAGCACCTTTCTAGAACTAATTAGAATGAATTTATGAGTCAATGGAAGCTGAAGGGGTCTGGTTTGTAAGCATCAGGAAATCATGGTTTTCTACATACATTTTCTTTTCAGACAACAGCATCCTAAGAACGTCTTAGTATGATAATACAAATAGTTGTATAAAAGGGTTAACAACAATATACTGTACAGAATAAATACTGTAAATACATGTGTAAATTCTAAATGCTTTCCAAGAACCATTAATGTTACCAAAACAACTAAATATCTGGCAGTGACTCACAAGGGACTGTAATGAGAGGATATATAGATTTTACTACAAAATCAGAAGTTACACAAATGGGCCCCGTTCAGAAGTATACTTTAAATCATAAATCACCTACAACACTTTCGGACACCCTGAGCTGGTAAACGTCAGTTGGAGGAGATCCTGTATTTGGTCCATTTATAGGTAACATTTCCAAATTGCAATAACGTATTGTTTTGATCATATTTATCACATTTGCATTTGTATAGGCACAAATATTGATGTTGTTACTGAGATAGTTCACTGTTCCTAGTCGTCTGTGTCATGTGTTTCTAGTCTGTAACGATTGCTTACAGCGCTGAATAGCCACATGGAGTAAGTATGACTTTGATGACACCACATCAAACACTGAGACAGTCATCATGTTGACAAGCCCACAATGGTAAACTTTGCCTCCAAGGTCTTACCAAAATCTGAAATGGTCTCAGAACTCAGCTGCATGAACTAATGGGGGTTAAAAGACAACTTTTTTCACAGCTTTAAAACAGCTGGCTAACAACTGACAAGGATGTATTATAGGTTAATACCACAGTTCACGCATCATTTCAATCCTACGCAGCAGGTGTGAAAACATCTAAAGTTCAAGTCAATGTTTGATGGAGTTTGCCAAGATCATTTGGGAAAGTTCAGATAACAATCAAAGGTAGTGGCTACATGATAGAAGTAAAATTGGCAGTAAGTACCAAGAACCCACATGTGTAACCAAATAACAGCCTCCTTCAGCAATAGTGGCATACAACATTGACCAAGCTTCTTTAGACTCTTGTGGTGAAAGACCTTCTAAAAAAATTACGTACAACGATGCAACATCAAATAATGTAGCCTGAAACCAGCTGCACCAGGTAAATACACAGATGGGATGCTCCATGGCATCTCCACTCTGGATGGGTGTAGACTAGATTATGTGGACTCCTACAAATACCTAGGTGTCTGGTTAGATTGTTCACTTCCATTCATGTTCCATATTAACCTTTTCCACTCCAAGATCAAATCCAGATTCGACTTTCTTTTCTGCAACAACGCTTTTTTCTACTACACTGCTGGTGAAAATGATTACCCTACCAATCCTAGACTTCGGAGATGTCATTTATAGAACTGCTTCTACCTCCCTCCTGAAAAAGATAGATTAGACGTAATCTATCACAGTGCCATCCAGTTTGTCACCAATGCTCCATTTAACACCCACCACTGTGACCTATATGCACTAGTGAGCTGGCCCTCATTACACATTCAACGCCTGACCCACTGGTATCACCTCATATATAAGTCAAATCTACGCAAAACCTCTCTGTTCCTAAATTCTATTCTCACCATTGCCTTACACACGCGTAAAATTGTTCTCAGCGTGACCACTGGTTAAATAAAGGTAATATATATATATATATACTGTACATGCCTGGGAATGGCAGGCAACCTCAGGCTAAACTCAACAAAGATCTTGGGCAATAAAATTTAAACCAATGGATCATTGAGAAAAGAACAAAAGAAAAAGACAGTAACTGTAAGAAGTTAAGAGGCATGGTTCACTGTGGTTTGCTGTTTATAAGAAAGAATGTCAGAGTAATAGTGGTAGATGTCATCCCTATGCACTATGTGAGGGGAAGGATGCTACGTTATCTGGTTACTGCCTGTAGATATCTACACCATAAAAGCTTCTTCAGTCTTTCCTATGGGAGAATTGCTGAGTGAATGATGCTAGTATTTTTTTCTGTACTTTGTGGTATATGCTCAAATTAATAAAACAATTGCCAGCTGTGCTAATGCTAGGGATAAAAGCCAACAAATCTACAAGTCCTTACTTGATCTATGAGCAATGAGTAACCTGAGGAGGTTTTTTGGCCAACCCGAATAGCCTACTGGAACCCTGCACCTGTAGCAGAGCAAATGCTTATCCATAGCTCATCACTCATTATAAAAACACAGGCATGAAAATCCCCCAGTACATGTAAACAGCCTCCCTGTCCTGTCTTATCCTGTTGATATGATGACTCTTGTATTATGGTAATGCTGTTGAGCACCTCTTTGAAAAAGCACCTCACCCTCGTAGGGACAACAGCTCACACACCCCATGGACTGCATTCTACTGTGACGCCTATTTTTGACTTAAAAAAGTATAATATATTGTTCATTTTTATAGTAAAATCAGGAAGGTAAATGCATGTTTAAATTAGGTTAACCATTAGGGAATAATGCCCAAATAATGTTGCATTACATTTCAAAATCGGCAAAGAATGTTCTGAAAATGCTAATAATATTGTTTAGTTGTTATTACATATATTGCAACTATCTTAACATGAATATATATACACTTGCTTTGAATAAGAGCATCTGCTCAGTTAAGTGTTAGGCTTTGCCAGAGAGTTTGATAAAGTGGTAAAATATTCAGAATTTAGATGACACATACATACGGGCGCAGATGGCTCAGTGGGTAGGGAGTCAGACTTGTAGTCAGAAGGTTGCCAGTTCGATTCCCGACTGAGCTAAATGTTGTTGTGTCCTTTGGCAAGACACTTTACCCTAATTGCTCCAAGGTCGTTGCTGTAAATAAGAAATTGTTCTTAGTCAACTTACCTGGTTAAATAATGGTTAAATTAACAACAAAAAAATTAAATACTCCCTGGCTACTTGAGTTTGAGCCTTAGCTTGGGCAATCTGTGCCCTTCCTGTCTTTAGTGCTCTAAATAACTGTCTCCCTTAATGCTGCTTCCTATTTATTTCTTTAAAATCAATATCAATAAACAACATAAACCCACTGTAGCAAAAACGTTGAATGCTCCCAATGTTGGGTTAATAAGTGGAAACAAATCCCTGTATCTTCAATCTCCCACACATCTTTGTTGAAAATTGCAAAATACATTTGACTTCACCTTTGATAAAATGGTTTAAAAAGCTTAAACCTAAAATCATAGTTTCCTTTTTGACTCTAACCACCCTTATTATGTTCACTATTACGAGATGGTTAATATTTGAATTTTAAAAATTAATATATTTTAAAAATTAATATTTGAATTTGTTGTCTATGATTTTACCATGGGACTTGTGGTTGACATCTGCCTTGAAAGAAGGACAAGCTGTGCTGTTGGAAAGTATCTGTAGCCTTTAAAAGTAATACACAACCTGAGCAATATTAGTTAGAACTAGGAATATTATGACATGCTGTGAGAAATGTTGAGCATCAACAATCCCACACTGCCTGGTAACCCAAGAAAGAAAACAATAACAACTGTCCTACAGATTACATTTACTGTTACATTTGAGAAATTTAGCAGACACTCTTATCCATAGCATCCTACAAGTGGGTGCAACGTAACTTGACTGGAAAGAAGAAATAATAAACATAGTTCAATAGGAGAACAAACAACAGAAGTGGTGACTGTGGAACTATTCTAAGCAATCCTTGAAATGCAAGGGTCAGGAGAGTTCATGTAGGGTCAGAACAGATCAGGAAACTTCTCCACAAGGTGGGCATGGGTGTGTCATCCATTACCAACAGAATAATAAAGGCTACACTGCAAGGTGCAAAGCACTAGGTTTTCCAGGTTATGGCATGCTAATATATACCCGAAACATCATGTAGGAGTTCTGTTAACTCAACTGTGTTATTAACACATGCCCAAGTAATGGCAAGACGAACGTGTACTGTAAAGCAAAAACAAAAATACCTCGATCGACATGATACCACCTCATCTGTGAAAGATGGATGTTGATGTAACGACATGCATGGCTGCCACTAGTGCTGGCTAACTTGTCTTCATTGATGATATAACTGCTGACCGAAGAAAGATAAATCATTTAGAAGTTTAGAGAAACACTGTGTCTGCTAAAGTACAGGTAAATGTTAACAAACTTCTTGCAAATTTGATTTCCATAGCACAGGGTTTTTCAATGAATAGCTAAGATATGTATTTTGACTGAAATAAAAGTAATTCAGGATTTTATACTGTGAATTAAAATTTTATGATGTTTTATTCAAGATTTGTTTACGTCACTAGTAAAAAATGTTTTGCTTTGGGGAGTTGCACAGGGAAGTATGCTTTTACAACACTCATGAACAACAATGCTAGTTTTTTTTTAAATATCACTGTGGGTTTTGAAAAGTTCAGCATGAAAATGATACACTTTAGAATGTGTCACCAAAGCAGAAAATTAACCTTACAGCAAAATGTGACATGTACCACAGAACAGGCCCTTTGAATATTACTGAGCTTGAGGGTCTTTTAAGGGAGTTTCAGTCACAACCACAGTAAGACAGTTCAGATTTAGTCTCATCCTATTAAAAGCAGAATATCTGTTTCCCTGACAATAAAGAGACTGTCAGGGCTATACTCACATCAAACAGAAGAGAATCTGACCAGCCCTGAGGCAGTATCACCCTGGCCCCAGTCAGGTAGGAACACAATAGAAATCTGAGCGCCCATCAAGTGGGGGACTGCGTGGAACTTTGACACCCAGCTCTCCTGTCTTCCCTAGTTTGTTTGTACCTTCTTCATAAATATCAGAGGAGCTTGGTGGTTTTTTACTGGCAGGGTTGTAGATTTGGGGGGGGGTGAGGGTTTCATGACCCCTCCAATATAAACAGATCAATTTGCCCCCCTTTAAAAAATATTTTTTTATTGACAATGCCCCGAGTTAGCTTTTTCGAGTTATCTATCCCTGATCCAGGGCCGTGCAATGCTAACTTGCGCTGCCTCATGCTGGAGGTCCGGGTAAAGTCGGAGAAGCAATAGGCTCATTAACTTGTTATTCTTATAAATATCCAGTGAGGTATTTGTGGTGCTAAAAACAGTAATATAAACTGTTTAATCCAGAGGAATTGCTTTGACCTGACTGACTTACCTCCTGACGTCATTGTTAAGTGAATTAGTCACAAAAGTACATCACTGAGACTTCTCAAAGAAGAATGCTATTGTTTGTACAGACGTTGTTTTTCTTCTATTGGACAGGGTTGCCAAGGCACAGAAGAGCTTTATTCTGACAACGTAGACTGTCCAATAGATTCACTTTGACTGCTTAATTGTAAGCGTACTGTCTAGCATACTGTTGGGGCACACCAGACGTTCCACAGTTTAGCTGTAACCGCTGAACTAGCTTGCTGTATTCATTAAAGGCCTGATAATTAGCAGATGAGTTGAATCATGTATGCTAGCTCAGAAATAAATAAAATACATGGAACGGGTAGTGTTCCCTGAGGAGTGGGTTGAAAAACACTGGTCTAGGAGATGATGAGCTGAACAGAATTGGAAATCTGTAACCATGTAATTTGGATTTCACAAGATAGCTTTCATTATTTTACCCTGAGAAGATATAATGAAATTATGGCCAGAATATTATATTCAGCAAATGTTACCTTAATTCAGTTGGAAAGGCACATTTGTAGCTGGGACTGCTACCCTGCCCGGATACATGTTGTTGGATGAATATACAGGGCTGGTCTGCTCTGATTGAGTGGCCATCTTTTCCTTTGTGCTTCTCTATCAGCCAGTTCCAGCTCGCCCGGCAAATAAGAAGGTCCAGAACTGGGGTCCTGAACTGCCTTCTCTGCTACATTTCTACTAACAGATCCAGGCCACCTGGCCTGTCACCTGACCTGATTAACCTTCGGATCCTGCCCAGCCTGGTCGGCTCCTGGCCTTGTTCCCACCAGGGCACTGGAGGTCTCAAAACGCCCACTACCTTGTCCCTTTTTCTCTACTGTCGGTGCCAACAGGGTCACCCTTTGGGGGTCAGGGTGCATCAGTAGCCATATCCTTGGGGGTTAGCTGCCATGCCTCCTGCTCTGTGCCGATACGTTGCAGCAGTAGTAAAATGTCACTGATACAATGCCTCTCTTCAGCAATCACTGGACTATCTAATACCCACATCATCACCTGGACTCTCATGTCTAATGATCACTCACACCTGGTCTCAATCTCCTTATCAGCATGTGCATAACACCCTCAGTTTCACCTCTTTGTCTGTGATTGTTTCCATATCCATTCTACTGTATGTTCTATGACAGCTTTGCCCACGTAGTGTTCATTTAATTTACATCAGACTTTGCACTTGCTTCCTGCCTCACTTGTTTATCATGAAAATAGTGCGCACACTCCTCCAGTAGTTGTATACATAATTTCCAAAGGATAATTGTTTGGGACAGAAGCAGTAGAGCACGTATAGACACTCCTGTATATTTAATTTTTATTTTTCCAACTAAATGTAACAGGATATTTACTATTGGTTTAATTTATAGGTAATGTTTAAAGGGCGGCAGAGCGGGGGGTGAAAGGGGGGACATGTCCCTGCCAACATTAGAGGCAGGTAATGTGCCCCTCCCCAATAAGAAGAAGTGTCCCCCCAATATCAAACTCGCTCCTACGCCCTTGTTTTGTATATTTGTAAAATACTTTTTTTTATTAAGGTCAGCCACGCAATTACATAATAACAAATGCATGTATGTATGCCTGTAGGTCCAGATATTGTTTTGCTTGGTCAGGAATGAAGTTCTAAATAATTAGTGACAATGGTGAATAAACTTCTTGTATATGAGCTGTATACTATTATGGACACTATGTTATGGGCTTGTGAATGTCACAGAGACAAATGTTTGCAACAGTCTTCCTTAATTGGTATCTTCCAATAGTTTACCTCTCAAACCATTTGGACTTTACAGGTCTTTTTGTAAACAAAGACATCGCCCTGGGCCCTTAGTTGCAACTGTCTCACAACAGCCCTCTAGCTATCGATGTGCAGTGACTACGTTAATCCCAGAAGTCTTTAGCATAAACACACAATGTCAAACAGGGAGTTAAAATCCAGGTCATAAGGATGTGTGCTTAGAAGTTATAGGAAATTGTAATAATGGTTATTGAAACATTACAAATGAGCTGGCATGCTTAGATTTTTTTATCTACAGGTTTACAAAAGAGAAACACCACTAAACACTGCATTTTGGTTTGTTACGCAGATAAATTATGTGCATGATTTACAGTGCCTTGCGAAAGTATTCGGCCCCCTTGAACTTTTCGAACTTTTGCCACATTTCAGGCTTCAAACATAAAGATATGAAACTGTAATTTTTGGTGAAGAATCAACAACAAGTGGGACACAATCATGAAGTTGAACGAAATTTATTGGATATTTCAAACTTTTTTAACAAATAAAAAACTGAAAAATTGGGCGTGCAATATGTTAATACTTTGTAGCGCCACCTTTTGCTGCGATTACAGCTGTAAGTTGCTTGGGGTATGTCTCTCTATCAGTTTTGCACATCGAGAGACTGACATTTTTGCCCATTCCTCCTTGCAAAACAGCTTGAGTTCAGTGAGGTTAGATGGAGAGCGTTTGTGAACAGCAGTTTTCAGTTCTTTCCACATATTCTTGATTGGATTCAGGTCTGGGCTTTGACTTGGTGATTCTAACACCTGGATATGTTTATTTGTGAACCATTCCAGGAGGTGCCGGAGGGTGGAGGCAGCAGCGACGGGCCGGACGGCTGAGTCCGGGCAGGCGGAGGTCCGGCCGAGCAAGGCAGAAGCGAAGGACGAGGCGAAGGCCAGGCAGGCAGCACCAGAGGCAGAGTCCGGGCCGACAAAGGCGGACCAGGCACCGGAACCACGGCAAACACAGGAACCTGTAAGGACACAGCACAGACAGACACAGACAAACAGACAGACACAGAGAGGGGCAAAGAGACCAGGGCAGGCGCAACCCCGGGAACAGGGGCAGACACCGGAACAGGGACAGGGGCAGACACTGGCACGGGGACAGGGGCAGACACTGGCACGGGGACAGGGGCAGACACCGGCACGGGGACAGGGGCAGACACCGGCACGGGGACAGGGGCAGACACCGGCACAGGGACAGGGGCAGACACCGGCTCCAGGACAGGGGCAGGCAATGGCTCTGGGAGAGGGGCAGGCAACGGCTCTGGGACAGGGGCAGGCAACAGCTCCGGGACAGGGGCAGACACTGGCACGGGGACAGGGGCAGGCAAAGGCACGGGGACAGGGGCAGGCAACGGCACCGGGACAAGGGCAGGCAACAGCACCGGGACAAGGGCAGGCAACGGCACCGGGACAAGGGCAGGCAACGGCACCGGGACAAGGGCAGGCAATGGCTCGGGGACATGGCAAGGCTCAGGCTCGGGGACAAGGCAAGGCTCAGGCTCGGGGACAAGGCAAGGCTCAGGCTCGGGGACAAGGCAAGGCTCAGGCTCGGGGACAAGGCAAGGCTCAGGCTTGACTGATGGCGGTGTAGCAACCTCTGGTGGCCGAGACTGGGGAGCGACCTCTGGTGGCCCGGATTGGGTGGTATAGACCTCTGGTGGTCGAGACTGGGTGGTGACGACCTCTTGTGGCCAGGAGGCTTGAGCGGGAGCGCCCTCTTGTGGCCGGGAGGCTTGAGCGGGAGTGGCCTCTTGTGGCCGGGAGGCTTGAGCGGGAGCGGCCTCTTGTGGCCGGGAGGCTTGAGCGGGAGCGGCCTCTTGTGGCCGGGAGGCTTGAGCGGGAGCGGCCTCTTGTGGCCGGGAGGCTTGAGCGGGAGCGGCCTCTTGTGGCCGGGAGGCTTGAGCGGGAGCGGCCTCTTGTGGCCTCAATATGAGCCCCATAACCACCATAATGAGGCTCAAACCCGGCTTTGAAAATAGGCTGGTTCATATTTTAGTCGAGGTATTCTGTAACGATACTCCCAGAACACTAAGGAAGGATAACAGTGTTTATTGAAATATAACAACAGGAGTATGGTAAACGTACTGTACCTAAACCCAGGCAGTCAGACAGGCAGAATGATCGGCAACCAGGCAGAACAGATCAAGCGAAGGTACAGGGGATAATCCAAGGCAAAATACTGAATACATAATGCACGGGTCAGGCCAGATTAACAATCCAAGAATATAGGCGAAGTTACAGAGGATAATCCCAAAACACAATACTGAATAAACAATGCACGGGTCAGACCAGAATAACAATCCAAGAATATATGCTCAGTAGAAAGACAAAATGTACTTACAATACCTCGCAAAGAGGCAATGGTGTGTGTGTGTCTTATATACTGACTGGGTGAGAGCAGGTGAATGGAATTTGGGTGATTGAGTCCGAGTTATGGGAATTGTAGTTCTGAGCAGTCTAGGAAGATGTAGTTCTCAGGAAAGAGGGGCTGGGGAATGTTACACTAGACACCCCTAGTAGAGGCTTATCCTTAAATCTCTAGTGACATCACCACTATCCAGCACAAAGATGTATAATGTTAGGAATTTCTAAAATGTATAAATTGTTACAAACTGACAGAATTGTAGTTTCCAAGATTTACGAAAATACTTGGTTGAAGTTTTCTGAGACCAGACTGGATAGATACATTGAAATTCATATACCGGTAATTGTATTTTGAGCTACAAAAAACTTTGGTCTTTGCACATTTTGGGCATAAAGCAAAAAATAGGCTGTTAGTATATACGCATAGAACATCATGGTTTCAAGGTGAGTGTGTCCTTTCATTCCCTAACGATTCTTTAGTTTTGGTCATTGCACTTGCTTATTTATTTCTGTTTATGCCTTGATTTGCACCTATATGTTTTATGATAGTCTTTATGGAAGTATTTAGCAAACATGACAGCTTAAGCAATGAGCAAAACAGCACACAATATGATACCCTTCAAATGTGGTAGGCTGGGCATGCCTTGACCATGTGACATGAGCAGTACTGGAGTGTAGTTTTGGGCATTACAGTGAATTTCATCTTTCAATTCAGTTCTTTTAAAAATTGGGATCTTTTGAATCGCTGAATCATTTAATCTTTGTGTGTCATTGAGAAGAGGGGAAGGTAGTACAATCTGATGAGTGAAGAGTTCCGTAAAACTAATTTCAGATTAACAATAATTTCACAAGTTCCCCAGTGTTTCTGCCATGCTATATTAGGCAATATTAAATTGTGGGTTGTTGTCACATCCATCGGGGGAACCTGTACTGTCCTTTGCTCTGTATCCCAGCTGTACCAGGGGCTATCCATTTGCCCCTTATCTATACTCTTTTACTGTTTTGTGGAAGAAGTACTACAGCGAGTTAGGCATTTGGACACTACAGGTTCCCCCTCCTTCTTCTACCCGTCTTTCTGCGGTGACTGACCGTTCTCCTCCCAGCTCTTCCAGTGGGGTAGACCTTGCACTCCCAGAGCACTATGATGGGCATCCGGAACGTTGTAGAAACTTTGTTCTTCAGTGTGAGCTGTATTTTGCACACAGAGCCAGCCAGAACATCACTGACAAAGCCAAAATTGCAAAAGGGGTGTCAGTATTAACCGGAAAAGCACTAGAATCAGCTACTGCGCTATGGGAGAGAGAGGGACCAGAGACCGAAGAGGAGTTCAAGGACTTATTCAAGGCTGTAGTCGACCATTCTACAGTTGGGAGAGGGTGTGGGGACTGGCTGCTCCACTTCAAACAGGGATCCAGAGTACGCACTCGAGTTTAGGACCCTTGCCTCCGCAAATGGCTGAAAAGAGACAGCACTCCTTTCCCTGTTTTATGACAACTTAAGGGAGGTCAAGGTAAAATTGACGTGCCGGGACGAGCAGGCAGGTTTGGACCAGCTTATAAAAATGTCCACAAAGCTTGACCGATTACTGCACGTAAGAAGGAGACCCACCAGGCGGGCGCATCACCCACTAAGGTCCCCAGTCATGAAGAACTGATGGAAATGGACACTACTCGTCTTACCCTCACAGAGAGAAATAAACGCATCCATCTGGGACTGTGTTAATACTGTGGAGAGGAGGGGCATCTCCTGACCCAATGTCCGAAAATCCGAGAGACCCCACGGAGACAAGGAAGGCCATCCATAGCTAATTCCAAGGTAGGATCGTTTCGGGTCTACCGCTTTCCTGTAATGTTTCAACATTGAGAGTGGAGTTTGTGGACTATTCCTCCTTGAGTCCTGTTTCAGCGCTAGTAGACTCAGGTGCCGCCGAGAAGTTTGTGGATGAGAACCTGGTGCTGAAGTGGAACATCCCTGTGGAAGACATCGCTGCGCCCATACCAGTATTGGCAGTGGATAGCCATCCTATTGGAAAGGGCAGAATAACACAGCCTACCATTGCCTTAACCATGGCTATAGGGAGGCACCATACATGCAGGTTCGTTTTTAATGGTGATATCCACTCCTGCGCATCCTGTGGTGTTGGGCATGCCCTGGCTGGTCAAACATAACCCAGTCATAGCCTGGAGGGAGAGAAGGGTGAGTCAGTGGTCAGCTGAGTGTGAGGGCGGTGTCGTCCAGTGGGGGTCCACACAACTACCATAGAAAGTCCTAACAGTAACATCAACGTTTCTACTGTTGTGCCATGTGAATACCAGGATTTACAGGAGCCAGGCAACCACCACACTGTCACTGGGATTGTGCCATCGATCTCTTCCCCATCTCGTCTAGCTTCTTTTTTGTAAAAAAGTGGACTACCGCGCCTTGAATAACATCATTGTAAAGTACCGTTATCCCTTACCTCTTATTGACGCTGCTATTGAACAAATGCAGGGTGCCCAGTAATTCATGAAACTTGACCTGCGCAGTGCCTATAACCTGGTGTGCATTAGGGAGGGGGACGAGTGGAAGACGGCCTTCAGTACTATATCTCGGCATTACAAATGTCTTGTTATGCCGTACGGTCTGTCCAATGCACCATCAGTGTTCCAAGCCTTTATCAATGAGGTATTCAGAGATCTACTCAACACTACTGTTATTCAGTCTTCTTCCTAGGTTACCATATCACAGACTCCAGTGTGGAAATGGAGGTTGATAAGGTAAACGCTTTGCGATCCTGAACTATTTCATCCATGATGAAGGAATTACAAAGGTTTCTGGGGTTCGCTAATTACTACCGCCATTTCATGCATTCCTTCAGTATAGTGGCTGCACCAATAACTGCTCTACTTCAAGGGGGACCCCATCATCTATCCTGGACCACTGAGGAGGAGGAAGCCTTCCTGTCCCTAAAGGACAGGTTTACATCAGCTCCCATCCTAAAACACCCGGACCCGGACTTCTATTTCATAGTGGAAGTGGATGCCTCAGAAATAGGTCTCGGGGCCATCCTTTCTCAGAGACAAGGTAACCCTTCCAAACTATACTTGTGTGCTTACCATTCACGGAAACTCAGTCCAGCTGAGCAGAACTACGACGTGGGAGACAGGGAACTGTTAGCGGTGGTGGAGGCTCTCAAACGATGGCGACACTGGCTGGAGGGGGGCTAAACTGCTTTTTTTTGTGTGGACAGACCATCGCAGCCTCAACTACATAAAGGCAGTGAGACGACTAAATTCCAGACAGGCAAGGTGGGCATTATTCCTGACTTGATTAGATTTTTCTCTCTCCTATCATCCTGGCTCAAAAAAAGGAAGGCTGATGCCTTATCAAGCATACACGATGGAGAGGAAAGGTGCTTATTAGAGGCCCCGGTGATTCCCTCCGCACGCATCATTGTACCCATCCAGTGGGAGGTGGACGAGGACATATGCCAAGAACAGGTATAAGATCCTACACCACCTGAGTGTCCTCCTGGTCTTCTCTATGTGCCTTTGGATTTTAGGGACAAACTAAAAGGCTAACTAGTCTGGGCACACACTCCACCTACCCCGGGCCATTCAGGCATAACACGCACCCTAGGCTCTCTCCAGTCCCAATACTGGTGGCCTCACATGGCGCAGGATGTGCGCCGTGACATCACCTCCTGCTCCACCTGTGCTCAGTGTACCAGCCCCAGATATCTCCCAGATGGTAAGCTGCTTCCTTTGCCCACACCTCAGAGGCCATGGTTGCACTTGTCAGTGGACTTTATTACTGACCTACCTGACTCTCAAGGTCACACAACAGTTTTAGTAAACATTGACCGCTTTTCCAAATCCTGCAGACTAATCTCATTCCCATGAATACCCACTGCTCTACAAACAGCCGAAGCACTGTTCACTTTTGTTTTCAGAATATATGGGATACCAGAGGACATCGTCACCGTTCGTGGGCCACAATTTACTTCCAGGGTGTGGAAAGCCTTCATGGAGAAGCTAGGTGTCAATGTCAGCTTGACATCGGGATACCACCCTCAATCAAACGGAGTGGAATGGGCCAACCAAGGACATTTCCTCAGATCGTATTCTGGGGACCGACAGGGAGAATGGGCAGACATCCTCCCTTGGTCAGAGTATGTGAGGCACACAGCCACCGCTTTAACACCTTTTCAGTGTGTTTTAGGGTTCCAGCCCACCCTTGCTCCTTGGCACCCCAGTACTGACCAAATACCGGCTGTTGATGACTGGTTCCAGAGGGCTATAACATTGTGGACAGTTGCTCACACTCGCCTCCAACACGCGGTCAGAAGGTTTAAGATCCAGGCGGAGCGGCTTTGGAACAGGGCACCAGACTTCCTAACCGGGTATGGGGTCTGGGTGTCTCCCTGTCGCAAGCTGTCTCCCTGATTCCTGGGTCCCTTTCCTGTCCTCCGCCGTGTTAATGAGGTGACATACAACCTTCAACTCCCTGCTCACATGAAGCTTTCACCTTCCTTTCATGTTTCCCTTCTCAGGCCAGTGCTCCGGGGTCCTCTGGACGATAGTGGGCTCAGCGCGGCCCCTCCTGCTCCGTTGAAGGTGGATGGGGAGGCGGCATATGCCATTCGGAAACTAGTGGACTAAATCGGGTCCAGAAGGCGCGCAGGTTTGGTTATAGTATTTTGTCGATTGGGAGGGCTATGGCCCGGAGGAACGTAGCTGGATTCCTGCCCACGATGTCCTGGATCCTTCCCTTTGCAGGGACTTTCATCGGCTGCATCCGGGTCATCCTGGTCCTCGCCCTCTGGGTCGCCCACATTCTCTTCCACTTCCAGCGGCTGTAGCCGCTTCTCAGGACGGGCGTTCTGTCACATCCAGGGCCTGTTTTCTTTATTATATGTTCCTGTGTCTACGCCTTCCTTTTTGTGGAATAAATTCTTCTATTACTGCAATTGTCTCCTCATCCCTTTACACGCGACAGTTGATGGGCGGGGCAAGGGCACTGTGGTCCTGCTTCTGGGACTCATATCTACTGAAGTCTCCCCTGTCAGCTACCTGTTAAATAACTTTTTTGTTTTGAAGAGTTTGCAAAGATATGATATTATAAACAATAGAATGGTTAAATGTCATTAAAGCTACAGTCCGCATATTTCATAATTGCGAAACTATTTTTGAAGCCCCGATATTTAGTCTGGATGTGTAGTATATTGTTTATATTATATGCACAATTTAGAATCATTATCCTACCTTAGTTAGCTTGAAACCCAACTGTGTTTCTCATGGCTATTACAGGCATTGCCTTATGGAGCATCGGCAGGGAATCCCCAACAAATGTGTGTGGGTATGGTTTGTAGAAGAAGTATCGTTTTTTAGAGCTGTCAATCAAAGCAGAGCTATACGGTGATATCTAATGAGTTTGCAGGGTGGGCACAACCTCTAGACCCTGTAGAGCAAGAGTGAAAATAGGAACCTAGACACTTCTGAGAAATAAAATAAGTCCTGAGCGGGAACCCGTTTTAGCTCGACAGCACCTATAGTCACTTTTTGTAGAGACCAGAGGCATAAATAAGCATACATATACATATTGCCGAAAATTGCGGAAGGCATCTTTAAAGGCTTGCTATCTTCGACAGAAGAAGAATGTACACACACTTAGTCAATTATTAAAGACCTTATAATAGTAATATCCATATATTTTCCTCAGTCTGCTTTTATTATTGTGTGAATTGATTAATAAAATCACATCATACGGATCTAGACAGTTTTGATTTTTGTTCATTTCTTAGAGGTAAGTTGTTCTTCTATTTAAATAAAACTTAATGAAAATAGATAACAAATTGAAACAAGCAAGCAAGCCAACTATCTAGCCCATTTGCCGATAGAAACAGATCATGTTTTGATACGGCAAGGCATATGTTCTCTGCCTTTCACAAGCTTTGTTGTTGCAATATGTATCTGTTGTTCCTTTTTTAAATAGAAAATTGTATTTACATTTGTAAAATGAATTATGTAAATATAATGTATGCATTTTTTAATTAGGCATACAGTTGCCTAAGGCAGGAATAAACAAAAAGATTGTGTATGCATTGTTTATTGTCCAATCATTTTGCATTGTCTTTTATAGTCACCGATAGTTTATCTTTAATGTACCTGCCAAATGAAAGAATTGCATTTAACATTTTATAGCATGTTATTTTATATCCAAATATGTTTGCTGACCAAAGCAAAGCAAGTAAATAATTCGAAACCTGTTTCATTGTATTTAGTTGTCTATTTATTGTAAGAAATTACAAGTCATTGTTCAGCGATGTCTGGAAAAGCAAGCCAGTTAAATATGTTTATATGTTGGATATGTACTTATTAATATGGCCATATTAATTATATTTTCTACCTGATAAATCTAACAGGCCACAAAATAAAAGCACCCACATCATTCTGGGATATGTTTTGCCACATTGCCTGCCTGTAATTAGTGTACACAGTAATGTGCTGTGCAAGACATATCAGAGGCTATATTAATTCTGGGAATAACTATCCCAAAATTATAATAAGGCCAACTAAATAACATTGGAAATTAGCTCCAACAATTGGAAGTGACCAATGTGTACTGCAGTCTATTATATAATATCATATGTATTATGTCAGATGGTCTTTTAGAAACATCCATTAGAGAGGCACTACGCAATTTGTAACTACTTATGAAAGTGATGTTATTGAGGTTAAAAGGGTCCCTAAATATTGTGTATTATGTCATGTACAGTATCTGTGTCAAATGTCATTAAAACCACACTTTCAAACTTGGAATTTCATGTCTAACTCATGTATGATAGTTATTATACGTATAGACTATGCACATATAAACAACACATCACCTAAATTGTGCAATTCAAAACAATTGCAGACTGCACATTCAAGTCATTATAGAAAGCTCTCAGGAAACATTTGAATGAACAGTTCTGCAGTCTACACTGTCCCTGAGGGCAGAAAGTTTTTTGAGATTGCCTCCTGAAAGCAGGCTCATACAAATGCTGATGGTTAGAATATCTAATGTGTGCTGTGGATATAGAAAGAGGTGAGTGTCTATTAAATATGTATGACATATCCTCAACAGTTTGTTTTGTTCTATATTTATTGAAGTATCTTCCATTAGTTTATGTGTATCTTCTGACATGAGAAATTACATTGGTGCAATGCAGGTTAACTGCAAAATAAATTTGGGTAATAGAAGAAGAAAACTTAGTATTCTCTCTGTATAATAGTGGAAAGCCGAGAAGCATGGCAAAATGTTTGGCACCCTTGGCCATCAGAAAAGGCTATACGAAAAATAAATTAAACATGGGTAATAAGGTAAACTGAATGCAAATGGGCCTAAATCTGCCTTACTGCTAGACCAGCTTTTGAATCTTGCTTGCAGATTTAGCCAAGATGTCCTGCGGAGGAAGGTGTAATTCGTCAGCACCATCCCTGATTTTTGGAGTTAGTAATTGAATATGGTTGACTTGGGTCATTGTGCTCTAGTGACTCTTTGTGGCTGCTTGGGTGCCTGTGTGCTCAAAAGACCAAGGAATATGTTAGATTCTTTAATTAAGGATTATGGTATAGACTTAGCAAGCAGCATGCATTTTTTGGGGCATATACAATATCTTAATACTAAATATTAAATGATATCAGTGTGGATATTCAACATATACTTGGGAGGAAGACAATTAGGAAGTGAGAGAGAGAGGAGGGAGAGGTCAAGATAAGATCTACGATGAACGTATAGGGTAAAGAAAGCGTCAGAGAAAAAGACAGGAACTGTGAGAATGTTCACTGCCAGAGATGCTAAATTAAATGTGGGCTATGCTTCCGACCCCACTCTTTCATTAAAGCCTCTAAAAACACTGAGACCCACTGTCCCAGTTGTTAATTTATATGGATGGGGTTGTCAAGGAAGGAGAGAAAGAGACACTAACAATGTATTCCCTCAGTGTGGATGGACAGCCAGGTCATGAAGGGAGTGTATTAGTCCCCCTCACACCTTTTATCTAGCAGCATAAATATTAACCTCAAATAAAAGGAAAATGCCATGTGTAGGTTATTTAACTGAAACATTAAAGACAATGCCATGTGTAGGTTATTTAACTGAAACATTAAAGACAATGCCATGTGTAGGTTATTTAACTGAAACATTAAAGACAATGCCAGGTGTAGGTAATTTAACTGGAACATAAAGGACAATGCCATGTGTAGGTTAATTAACTGAAACATTAAAGACAATGCCATGTGTAGGTTATTTAACTGAAACATTAAAGACAATGCCATGTGTAGGTTATTTAATTGACTAAGGTAGAGTATATAGAACACACCTTTATATACAAGTGTCGTTTGTTTAATATCTTATTGAACTTTTATTTTATATTTTTTATCTTATATTATGCAGGTGCAGTCTATGTTTAGGGGGAGATTTAAACAGTGCAAAGTATCAAACACCACTTCCTTTTGAAACACTATGTGCCACTAAGGCCGAACTCCATCTTGCTTGTGCAGGGGACACTTAGTAGCATGACTGTGTCTTCTCATCTTCTCATCCTCTTGGCATGCTGGCCCTCAAGCTGGATGTCTTCTTGTCCTTGAGAACAGAAAGAGCTGGATTCTCTGGCTGCCATATGGGAGACTTTTCACATCATTGTTTGGTAACCCTTGTGTTTGGCCAGAAGGACTGGCAGCGGGTGTCTGGGAGGACGTGATGTCTATGATGAGGTTCACCACTGTGGGCCCTTCTGAGTCTATTGGCACAAAGCCACAGTCATAGAATGGGTGAATGGTAGAGTCACTGTTTTCCTCTTCAGACTAATAGTCACTGTCAATCATTTTCAAGGTCAAAGTATCTCAGCTCTGTGGAATCTTCTGAATGTTCTTCTGATTCTCCTCCAGACTCTTATCCATAGTATTCCTTATCAGACTCCTGACCGAAATCAAATTAACATGCTATTTTAATCATTCAAATTTATTTAGTTTCTCAAAACAATCTAGCTACAGGTTCATTGAGGGCCTGGTTCTTAAAGAGGAGAGTTATAAATGTCTCTAAGATGGTGTTTAGGATGTAGAACGCTTTTTCCATGGATAAGCAATCAACTTCCTTTTGTTACTGCAGGTCAATGCAGCGGATGTGAAAATCATACCTGTATCTCCAGGGAAAGACAGACATTTCCAAATTCTTCAAGAGCAAAACACAAACAAGCAATATGACATAACAGGTCGGATAACTGAGGTGTGAAAGGAATTAAACTAAAGTCTTTGAATGATGCATCCTAAATACAGTAAGAGATTAGTGATCTGCTGATGATATGGCAGGAAGCTGCTGGATTTATTTTTTCCTTCTGTGCACCTCCCAATTGTATGATGCCTTTGCAGCTTTAGGCAGCAGAAAACCTGACCAAACAAAGTTCATAATTGTAGCCAGTTATCCTCATTACGAATCCTCTTCCTCTATATGCTGCTCTATTGATCTATTCCTTTCATGTTTCAGGCAATTTACGTTCTCAGAACATCATGAACTGATCGTGTCAAGAAGCATTTTTAAAAACAGTAAAGGAGTAAAAGAGTAACAAGCTAGTTAGCTATAACTAGACACGATACAGCCTGTTAACCTGTTTGTCAGCCATTTTGGAAATAGCAACATAGCAGATGTATTCAAGAACTAATTACTTAAAGAAAACTCAAAAGCTCATGACTCTCAGCCCCAGCTCAACTATGTATTACTAAAATGCGATGTAAACTATAGTGAACTAAAATAAATATATTATACTATATTTATATACTGTGTTGTATGTGTACAGGTCCTTCTCAAGAAATTAGTTCATTATTTTCCATAATGTAATGATAAAAATTTAACTTTCATATATTTTA
The DNA here is from genome assembly GCA_016801145.1 of Umbra pygmaea. Classification (NCBI taxonomy): domain Eukaryota; kingdom Metazoa; phylum Chordata; class Actinopteri; order Esociformes; family Umbridae; genus Umbra; species Umbra pygmaea. The sequence continues at coordinate 35,794 of JACXGM010005007.1, forward strand.
GATTCATTGCACACCAACTGAAATATTTCAGGTCATTTATTGTTTTAATACTGATGATTTTGGCATACAGCTCATGAAAACCCAAAAATCCTATCTCAAAAAATTTGCATATCATGAAAAGTGTCTCTAAACTAGCTATTAACCTAATCATCTGAATCAACTAATTAACTCTAAACACCTGCAAAAGATTCCTGAGGCTTTTAAAAACTCCCAGCCTGTTTCATTACTCAATACCGCAATCATGGGTAAGACTGCCGACCTGACTGCTGTCCAGAAGGCCATCATTGACACCCTCAAGCAAGAGGGTAAGACACAGAAAGAAATTTCTGAAC